>WURV02140979.1:0-18880 GCA_011762755.2 Epimenia babai
AAGCTCGTGATCTATATCTCCGCAGTGAGCCATAAAGGTGTTACCACTTAATTTGCTTATATTTGAACTGACTCACACGGCAACCACAATGAGTTCATATTATCTACTAGATATACAGTACAATTGTGTATTTTCGACGGGTTAGATAATGAGTTCTTACAGTAGTGTAAAATGTCAAGAGACGTAAAATTATACTTTCGATGTCAAATGAGATTTTTATGAAGGTGTTTATGTTTTTGCCACATGGGTTTTGGGGACTCTTGCAAGAGACAAATCGACGGGACGATTTAACAATTATTACAGAGAAAATATCTAATAGAGATATTGCTCGGTCGATGTGCCGCCGACGGACTCCGTTAGATTAATCCCATCTATCACTCGACGACTAATGATTTCGCTGTCAAAATAAACAGTCGAGACGCAACGTCGCCAAAGATCTCATTTTGGGCGAAAAACCGTAATGTCCTCAACTTATTCCCCGTCGAGATGACCATAAAGAGACCGTATCTCTCGGAATGACGATCCACCGTGGCAAGCGCAAAATTCGCCGCGAAATTTGTTGCGAAAGTTGCATATTTCCCACTCAGGGGGTATAAAACACCTGATAGGAGTCATATAATATCGATAACTTCAGATTAAAGTTCAAATCAATCGACGGAGACTGCCGATATACGGGCACTACGCTATAGAGCTAATCTTTTGTTGCCGCACATAAACTTGATTAAATATCCCCACAAGAGGCAGATCTACCGTCGCTCCGCACTAGATTCGATTTCAAAAACTCCCAATCTTGTAGCTGGTGTCCTCTAATATCAGCAAGCCCTTGAGGTTTACGATTATTATCACCTAGAGAATCACACGACCAGCCATTGATCCATAAATTATATGTATTCCCGTGTTAGACTGACAGATTAATCGAACTCATAGAAGCTTCGAACAATCTTAATTTCGCTATAAGTATATTATCAATTGTGTCATTACTTATCCTGTATTAGTAGGCATGTGTCACGATTCAGAGCGTGCCACTTTTATGTTGACACATACACTCTATCGTTACTTACCATATGCCATTTTTCTTTTCATATCATGTTGCTTTTTAAATAGAAACCCATTGACACGTCCTCATCGCGACTAACACAAGGTCATGCCATTGATATGCGAGTGTCGAAGATATTGCATATGCACTGAATAGCTGCCAAAACCATTTTATTGTGAACTTTATCTAAGAGCCTTTATTTGCTGATACTTGCGATGTATAAATGTTTCGCTTTACTTCTTTATCTTTGAGTCTAGGCTTTAATCGCGTTTGCCTTCATCGCAATTCATTCCGAACCGCGTAAAATCACAATATGCAATATGCGTTGATCAAAGGTCAATCCATCAAGATTGCCAAAAAGACATCATACCGCGAATATTTACGAGACAATGTTTCCCGAGAAATACGTGACTATCGAATTGTCATACAGAAACGGAAGAAGCAATCTTAAGTCGGCTTTCCGAGGAATATGAAATAGATTAAATTACTCTCGGATCGGTGGTATAGCGCTTCTGTGGTCGGTCGGATGTTGGAATGACGAACGTACGGTTTGTGTGTTACGTCAGTCACGCGATGTCACGCGGCGCGTCGGATAGAAGCGGAGAGGGGGAAAGCGGTTGTCGATTAACTGCAATAAGTCGACGACCGAATTTACTCTTCCCCATGAATGCGACGCCTAAAATTACAGCAATAATCGCGATGTGGTGTTATATTTGCACTGATCCTCGAAAATGAGAAATGCACATATGATTTGTTACTTTCCGTGCGGTATATTGTATCATTTATCGAGTAATACATATGTCATACGTATGTGGGTTAAATATTATACCATTATCTGTTTTACTATACACCGTACGTTTATTTAATGTTTGTCATTTTTATCATTTTTGCTATCATTTTCGCCATTTTTGTCAAATTGAATTTCGGGCGTGAAATGAGAAAAATCCATTAATGGGATTTCAGAGCTTTTCAATAGTTCATTGCTGTATTGCTCTAGAATCGAAAATCACAAGTTTTTCATACTTCCTGCGCTTTTTTGTAGAATACATTAATGTTTATCTATATAAGAACCGTCTACGTTCCATTAAGCAGAAGGACATGCCAAATCCGTTTTTACCTTTTTGTTGAAGACGCGTGCGGCTTTATTTCCGTTCCTAGCATCCGGTTTTACCGTCGATGTAAAACGCGCGCGGTTTCATTAGGGTAAACACTATCAGGTTCCATCGCGGTGGTAGAAAGACAGGCGAGTCCATTTTTATATACCCTATTCGGCATTACCGCTGTGAAAAAAACACGCCCAATTTTTCATAAACGTGTACATTGTTCGGTTTTACCGCTTCGATAATAACACGTGTTACATTGTTCGATTTTACCGCTTCGATAATAACACGTGTTACATTGTTCGATTTTACCGCTTCGATAATAACACGTGTTATATTGTTCGGTTTTACCACTTCGATAACACGTGTTACATTGTTCGGTTTTACCGCTTCGATAATAACACGTGTTGTTTCGTTTGCGTACACACCATTCGGTTTTACGGCGACGGTAAAAATGCTACAGCGTGCCTTTCCCGTCAGCTAGCGTGCTAAACGGCAATACGGCTGACAAACAAGACCGATAACATCGCTGCAGTAAAACCGGATAATGTCCCCTTACCAAAAAGCATCTAATCTTGATTGACCTTTTCCACTATCTCTCTCCATAACATAACACAACTTAGCTTTATCTATTCTATACAATGTTCACATGCCATAATCCTTAATTAAAAGGGATTATTGTCTGATGTCTTGTAATATGTTTGAGCGCTTTTTACAGAGCTGCAGTTGTTTACAGAGTATTAAGAATTGCGTGATTTGGGTTTTATTAAAATTAATTTTGATATTATGTGTACACGCACTTATTTTACGTACTATTTATATATTCTCGGTTTAAATAACAATTTAAAAGTCGAAGATAACTCGCGAATAATCGCGCTTTTTTAATATCAGTAATATGCTGTAAATATAACACGATGTGTTGCAAAGAATTTGCTGTTTCTGAGGTTATTGCTACGTGAAATAGTGGTCGGAACATCGACGTCATTACCGACAGCTTTTGGACACTGGTTCAGATCAGACGAAAGATTCGAGTAGAAATTTCTCGAAAGTTCTAGACTATAGCAGTAGACGACATGGACTCGTATAATAGGTCTGTCATATGATCTGTATGTATCTCGGGGTGTATACTTGTCTCGTCTATCCTATCCAGGCTCCATATCCACTATATAGCGTATATACACGCTGTAAGGGGCATAAATTGTGTCGTTTCAGGTGTGCGCTGTCAAAAACAGATGAGAAGTCAAAGCGCGGATTGGACAGCGTCGGAAGCGGATTGGTAAAGCGTGGTTTAGACACTGTCGGGAGCGGGCTTGTGCGACGCGGATTAGATAGTGTCGGGAGCGGGCTTGTGCGACGCGGTTTGGACAGCGTAGGAAGCGGACTTGTGCGACGCGGTTTAGACAGCGTTGGTAGTGGACTTGTGAGACGCGGTTTAGACAGCGTTGGTAGTGGACTTGTGCGACGCGGCTTAGACAGCGTTGGTAGTGGACTCGTGCGACGCGGTTTGGACAGCGTTGGAAGTGGACTCGTGCGACGCGGTTTAGACAGCGTTGGAAGCGGACTCGTGCGACGCGGTTTAGATAGCGTTGGAAGTGGACTTGTGCGACGTGGTTTAGACAGCGTTGGAAGCGGGCTTGTACGACGTGGTTTAGACAGCGTTGGAAGCGGGCTTGTGAGGAGAGGTCTCGATTCAGACTCTGGAAACTACGTCGACTACGTTGGAGCGGGTTTATTCAAGAAACGCCACGATGACCCCAGTTACCTCGACTACGTTGGATCTAGCTTATTGAAGAAATCGAACACCGACTCCAAGACAGGCGATAAAGTCGATCCAGTAAAAATGTAAATACAAGAAAAACGTTTCCACCGACCGAGACAGCCGGCATTTTCTTTCTAATATTTTGTTAATAGCGTATAATAACTCACTTACTAACGATAAATTGCGTGTATTTAACAGGCCATCCTTTCGTATATTTAATTGTGGTCCATATGTAGAAACGCTAGATACGCCTCTTGGCACATTGTCAAGTCTCCAAGTTACCTCACCTAGAAACATGAATGACATTGTATAACCCATGTACGTTGGTTGATAAAACACCACCTGTCGTCAAATGCGATTGAAAGAGGACAACGATAGTAATAGCTAATACACCCGACCCACCGTCGGGACGTAGTTACATAGCGTAGTGTATTGATCACAACTGCAATAACCACTTAACTTACAAGTATAATGTGATACAAAAATGCTTCTGGCAATAATCTGTGATTAATACGGAGGTATACCGCGTCGTGTTAGGCAGAAACGGAATGTTCAAGAGGTCTTTTAGTTTTTTTCTGAAAAGGAAAATTGGATATTAGTTGATTTGGGGTATGCTTCTATAAACAAATTAATCTTTTTCCCAGTATGCTCCTCAAAGCGAATTAATCGAATTTCTATGTGTCCAGATTAATTAATCTATTTTCTATATTCAGTTAGAAACAGATAATTTTGTTAGTCATATGCTCCTATAACTTCTTTCATTATCAGAGACTAACGACTTGCAGTAAATATGATCTGTTCTCGGTAAAATGCGACATTGTTGAAAATAATATGCAATTTGTGCATACCCCGTTCGTGATGTATAGACGCTCGTTTCTTTGCTCCTACATGACACTGGGTCTGGCCGAGCTAGCGCTCGGGTGGTATTGGCTGTTTTATGAGGCCAGCAGGACCCGGATTGTAGATCCGGGCGATCTAATGCACAAAATCAAATCATCAAACGATGCGATTGTCCTGAGTAGGTTCTATTTCTGGATCGTTTGCAATAAATAATGCATACAGTCTCGAGGGGTTATGGCGTAACTTTATTCCCCATTTGAAGTCGTTGTCTGTTTGGGTGGTAATGTAATTTAGTGATAACTAGATTGATGTAATTTATCAAATATATATTCACTTGCTTCGTTGTGTCGGGTTAAACGACGTTTTGACAAAAATAGCAACCTAGAGTAGGCAGTTGTTAAGAAACCCGAATAAATTTGTCTTATTTCACGTCGCTTTTCAAAAATCTTCATTTTAGGGCCTAGCGGGAGTATTAAACCTATAACGCTAAACTGACCCAGCTAAAACGACATGAGGTCAAATTGGCTGCATTTCTGCGCGATGGCAGTTGGTTTCTTATGGTTGAAACTTTATACACATACGTGTGGCAGCGCAACCTTTATATTTTAAAGAATATTTAATCATTTGCTTAAGAATCAGAGAGTGCGCCTTCAGAAATTTTCCAACCGAATGAGTACTAGCATTCCTCTCATAATGTCACTTCCTCGCAGGTGTATATCGTGCGACAGCACAGCGATTCTAAATTCAGATTAAATCCGAACACGCACTTTAAGAGAGAGGGAAAATGCTTTGATGATATATGCTTGAAGAAATTGTTACATATTCAGGATTTAACGAAAAAATACGTATGTAATTATTGTATTAAAGAGAGCGTGTTTATCGTAAATATATGCTTTAAGGAATTGTTACATATTCAGGATTTAACGATAAAAATATGCGTGTAATTATTGTATTAAAGAGAGCGTGTTTATCGTATACATCTATCACACCATAACAGAGCGATTTCATCTATTTCAATTAAGTTTTGGTCCACATTGTCAGCGGAATACAACTTGTTACCGAATACCTCCCTCTGAACCTTTTGTAGATATCCTTCGCGTCTATCACAGTCTTACTCGCTAGTTATTGAATAAAAGTTACCGAATGTGCGTGCTACAAATGCAGTTTGTGTTTTTGTTACCATTTGAACTAAGGTGATTGTTATTTTTATTATTATTACTATTATTATTGTTATTTACAATTTTTGGTATAACCATTGATACTATTGCTTGGTATTTCTCTAGTCATACACTATTGTTTTATCTCTAAGTTTATATCCGCAATAAACTATTGTTTCTTGAAACGAGCCTCGACGTTTGTTTTTAATTAATCGTGTCAAATAAAGATAAGCGACATATTGGAAGTTGAAATAAAGTCGGCATGGCAGTTTGTCGTTCGGGTGAAGTGGCGCGGAAATGTCATCATATATGTTCAACGGCGTGCATGAAAAAATTGATGTTTCTGCATTCTACTTAGATTGATGAAGATGACTAAATCAACGATGGGTAGTGGCGTAGTGGTTAGAGCGTTTGACTTTGAATCAAGGGGTCCCTGGTTCAAATCCCTCTCTAACCAGTATACTAACTGTGGCGTTTTTCGGGCTGAAAGCGCCTTAAACCCCATTACCCATAGGGGTCTGGGTAGCCCTTGCAGTGTGGTTCTGTTAGGGCTTTTTCCCTCTGACATTTGCTGTGCTTCAGATGCTCTATCTGTGCTTTCTACGTCGCTTACCTCCCCGCTATGTCGCATCTCATTGTCGCGATAACATTGAAGCACCCGTTTGGAATAATTCTAAACAATTATTGTTTCCGCTCTCGCGTCGTCAAATTTTCATTACCAGTCGAATAGACATCTTTCTTACGCCAATATCGGATTTTTCGTGCGTGGTTTAATTCATTTTATTATGACAACCTATTAGGAAAGACAACGCAAGTATATCACGCAAAAGGCAGCAAATAAAATGAACTATGAAATATATTAGATATAAAGTGCTCTAATAGCGTTGTTGTCTAACACACCTAACATCAATAAAAACGCACTAATTGAAAACATTAATATGGCCTAAACAACGTCAGAAAATAACACACGCATAAAAATTAGAGATTAATGATTCGAAAAGGTATATGAAATTCACGTAGTCCAAAATCAGTATGCTTTTTTACGATATAGTGTTTTAAAACTATTACGTTTGGTTAAATTGATCAATAATTCTATTACGTCTCGTGAATAGATTTCAACGCTCCCAACACGATGATTCTGATGAAAAGCTTCATTCATCGGTTGCCTACGTTGGAATTCCATAGCACGACCGTATGTCGAATCACTCAATGGCGTTTTGAGGAAAACAATTTATAAAAGATATGACGTCGTCAGAACTCGACCCTGTCTGATACCTAATTTCCGAACTATAGTCCTAGAAGCGCATATTACTGAAGATAAAACGACAAATTTATGATACAACAATATCATTCATATACACTATAAAAATTCAAATCTTGTAGGCCGAAACATAGAGTAGGTTTGAAGAGCGAATGACCGCACATCAGACATTTCACTTAGTGAAGTTCTACAATCTTCGATATCTTTTACAGAAATATTCACAATGTAACTGATACTATGATCCGCTAAACGACAAAGGATCGATCAATTAGAGGTTAAAACAAACGCTGAAACCAGACGCACGAAGACCGTCTAAAGTACCACTTGATCTACCGCGGGAACGTCTGTAAATACACGTAGGTCTATATCACAATTATGTATTTTATGAATGTTTCACGAATTCAGCTATTCAGTAAGCAGCCGCGTTAGTCTATAGGAATTAATAAACACGTATAATAGCACCTTCAAGACGAACCACCGCCCGATGAAACATTCACTACGTATGCGAAAGCTTGTGTTTCAATAAATTATTGTAAGTCTTAAAAATGATACCATACGTACTTTTTTCTATAAATTGGACTTAAATCGTTTGATTATATACTACTCCTGCCACAACGCTCTCTTACCCGACCTGACGATTCCGTGTATCTTAAAAAGAAAACTAATGTTACTCTTACTCCACATGTTAAAGAAATAGACCAATGATATTGCTTTCTCTTCTGACAAGAAGTGGGTGCACAATCGAAGGATTTGACATCTGCAATGTTAAGTACGCTGACGACACAATACTGATAGCAACATTGAAGAAGGAAATGGAAAATATGGTGGAAAGAGTAGAATAACACAGTGAGACCTTTGGACTGAAGATTAATGCTGACAGGACCAACGTTATGACCTGTAAAGGGAGCGAAAGTTAAAATCAATCAAGTGGAAGTGGAAACAGTCGATAAATTCAAGTACCTGGGCTCTATTATCACAACAACAGACTCATCAATGACGGAGATAAAGACCCGGCTTGCTATTGCGAGATCGGTGACCAGCAAGCTGAGAGATGTATGGAAGTCTAAAGAACCGAGCCTTGAATTGAAAAGTTGAAAAGTCCTTAGTGTGGAGTGTGGCTCTATATAGGTGCGAGAGCTGGACCTTGAGAAAGGAAGATGGAAACAGATTGCAGCGTTTGAGATGTGGGTGTGGAGGCGTATGCTAAGAGTCAGCAGGATAGATCGAAAAACAAACGCATGGGTGAAAGAGAAGGCTGGAGTTACAAATGAAAGAGACCTAGTCACCATTGTGAAAGACCGTAAGAGAGCTAAATTATGCCACTGGAAGAGACGACCAAACAGCCTGGTGATGAAAATCATAGAAGGCGACATTCCAGGAAAGAACAAGGCAGGAAGACGGAAGATGCAGTGGATCGACAGCATCAAGTCATGGATTGACCGCGGGGTACAGGGACTGTATTTAACAAGACGAACCGACCAAAATTGCTGGCTACGGAGTAACGAAGACGACGTTACTTTCTATGCCACACAAGCCCACGACTACCAATTTCAATTTCAATTTATTCGATTATGCCCTCCGGGTATACGAAATCATGAACAAACCATGGAAATGATAATGATAAACAACAGCAATAAATAGTAAGTATAGACTAATACTACGATGACTGTGAGATCCACCATGGCAATACAACAAACATGGGGCTATAAACTTAAAATTATGGACTCACAGATCTACGACGTTTTTGGTATTTGTCGTTGTTATTCGCGTCACATGCACTTACCACGTGCTATTCGTCAATCTGTGTAATTCAGCGAACCCGCGCGAGGTGTGTATCACATTAGATTAGTGCCATCCACTGGCGTCTTTTTAATCTAGAGGTGGGGGCTCCCCAAAAATGTTTAGCTCGCCACGAGGGGGAATCTGAAGTCAGTGCTTCTCCTGAAATTTGGAAATGGTCGCATAAATGGAGAAGTTGACCGTGTCATTTATTCTGAACGGGACGTCAGACGATCTGGCAGATAAGTCAAAAAAATTCTGGATTTCTATATTGCCTTTGGTGCAATCTTATATCTAAGCAGTTTATCAGTAAACGGTAATAGTATTGTACGCAGTCACGTATAAACCTGTGTCCATTGCGAAATCTTACATATAGAGTCGGTCGACTGAGCTCAATGTTATACTGGTAACGTAAAGTCTGAGCGCGAGAAGCCATTTATCGCTATACCGACAGGCGGCAACTTGCTCTCAAACCGCACGCTACAAAAATGTCGCGTGCAAAATCACAATTGTAGTATCACAAAACTTTCACACGTTTAGCATAAAAAATATTCTCAAATGCGCTTTTGAATGTTTTCATGACAGGACAGCAATTTTGTATGTCAAGGACAGCAACTCTGTCCAGCAAACGATGCGCCGCACGAAAACGGAAATACACCGCAAACACGCAAAACAACCTTCGAACGTGTGATAATCGTCTTTTTTTCTGACAAACATGTAAATTTGATACTAACACGGCTTTGGCAAGTTTTTAAGCCGTTATAAACAAAACGGCCGTGATTTTGGAAAAAGTGGCGTTGCAAATCGCAGCTGAAGGATACGCTGGCAGAGGGCTTGTCTTGGTTGGTGTTGCATATATATATATATATATAGGTGATTTCTTTGGTACTTTGATCGCGGGGGTAGAGGGAGCCGGGTAGCGCCCCGCGCCCCTAAAGACGCCACAGGCACAGCTTGGCTGCCACCATTTGTCGAACAGTTTAGAAATTGCTTTGCTTGATTGTTAGTACAGGGTTCAGTGTCCCCAGTTAACTTTACCGAAAATGAAATGAAACATAATGAAACTACTGCTATAGACGTAAAAAAGTCACTTTATCCATTTGTTACGCAACGCCAGATAGTCTGTAGCGCATGCGCAGTAATGAAACGATTAGAAGGGAAACGGTATTCGGTCAAAGCACTTGAGCGACCTGCCTAAATACAGAAACCACCACCCATTGTTACGGTCATTTCAACGCGGAAGAACATAACAACCATGTTCCGGTACGTGATGTTCTACGTATATGACAGCGTGTAAAATGACTTGATCAAATTTTGTGTGTCAACAAATATTATCTGGGATTGTATTACTGTATCACACTTCGCCTTTTAATATCATCTGGTCGTGTCGGGTGCTAATGTACACAGCTCATATTCATTTTGCTAATTTGCTAAAGCGGAAATTAGGAAAACCAAAGCGGAATTAGACTGAAATAAAATACATTTGTTGACAAAATAAAAATGACGGAGAAATACACGGAAACTATATTACCCTTTGATAGGGTGAGGTATCGATCAGTTGAGGTAGCCGTGCCTGCCTTATATCCAGACTACTAGCAACTATACGCAATGTTAATGGTTCACGGTACCGTATTTGATCGAGGCGAGCAACAGTAAGGAAACGGTAAGACATTTTCGAATTACACAGATGATGTGTCTGCCAACACTACCCGTTAATTCTACCTGAAAAAAATACGGGGGAAAGTTAGTTGAGTTGTCGGAGCACTGAACTCGTAACCGAAAGGTCGCGGGTTCGATACAGTCCGTTGGCTTTCCTGCAATGACCATCTACAGGTCATTTATCTCCGATAACCTCACTTGAGGAAACCCGTCTGCAAGATGAATTGACTCCTAATATCTTTGGTGGGTGATATGCGATTGTCGGGAGTATTTTATTTGCGCTGAATGAAGCTGCCATCGATAAATCGTGCTTATTCTAATCTCAAGTCTAATTACTGCCTCAGCCAGCCCGTTAAATACAACGAAATTGAAATATCTCTAGTCGATACACAGAATGGACAAACTTCCTAGGTGGCATCTGCTACGGGGTTCTCTTGCCCTGATGATTTTGTTTTTGCAAATCGTCTTTCGTCAAGCGTCACGCTGTGCAAGCGGCATCAAAGTGCAGTAAATATAATATGATATGTTTACTTTTACTAACTAACTGACTCGACACCTCCACATAATATTACAGTAGTTGAACAGTTCTGTGGTAACCCGGTTCCTCTATCAATTGGTTCCCCCAATTATTTTTACCAAAAACCGCTGATATTCGATGAAAAATCACGGTCCCCCGATAACTGTACCCGAGCGACTGTCTGGCTTTTCGCGTCGGTGCGTGGACAAATTATCGAACATCACTATGACGAGATCACGCTTCGCGGAGAATGTCGAATGTGCTTTACTTCAGCGACCATCGAGCGGAAACAAAATGGCATCGGGCGTAACAGCAAGAAAAGGCAAGAGCGAAAAATTATTTAGACATTCAAGCCACAAGTTTCCATTTCCAAATACTACTAATTAGATTGCCATATGTGAAATACCTACGCACGATTAAGCTAATTAATTATTTTACAGAAACGCGCGATAAGATCTATCAATGAATCCAATGATTTAGACCATACCTGCCATTTCTTACACAAACAAAATTCTCGGACTCAGACATTATTGACTATAAAACATGCATAGTTGTACGTAAAGCCTATTTTAAATTTATTGCCGGTACCAACTCAACCATTAGAATCGAAAAATGTATTATCGTGGAAAAAATGCACGAAAAAACTTGTACCTCTGATGAAACCTTCAGAGGTATAGGTAGGTATCTTCTGCGCTTTCCTTTCCAACGATTCAGAGAACCACATTGGCTACCCCCTTTAACATCATGTATTATCATGGATAATGAGCATTCCTATAGCAAGTTTGAACCTGTGAAATTAAATTGAAGATTAGATGAAATATTAGAAAAACATATAGACCTTCCAAAACAAATACGAAACCAAGTTATGCATTGCAGTTATAAGCGTTTGTAGGAGTTATCACTAATATTGGTATTATGTCTTGTCTATTTTGCACAAATATGCAAATTGTATTAGTAATTATGTGGGGAGGGGTGCTACCTTACAATTTCTATAATCTTCCAAGCACCTCCATTCAACAAACCATTATTTTTTAGGTATTTTCTGTATATTTTTTCATCTATATCGTCTAAATGTTCTTCTTGCATATGACGTGTGTTTTAGATATAATTTTGTAATCACTCAACCTGTGTTCTGTAGGCATTGCCACATAGTTCTTTTGTACCCTATATTTATATTCTACTATTATAGGTATTCACTCATTATGTTATTACGTTTACTTACATATCATTATAACTGTTTCCCACCTCAGTATAAAACTTATTATTATAAAAGGCTATATTATATTGTATATTACTGTTAGATTGCATTTTATAGGCAATGCTCATGTAGATATGTTTATATTTTGTAATGTTTTGCTGAGTAAACAACAAAATAAAAATTAATAGATATAGTACGCACATTGGTTTTAGTCTAACCAAACGCGGTGCTATATATCCAATATTTTGAAGGCCGTTTCATGGATAATAATCCCCGAGTGACCAAAGTGACATAGTCGCGATGAAAACTGTCATTTTCAACTGCAAATGAAATGGCTTATTGATCCAACTAGAAACCTTCGTTTCAATGTAACTCATCCCGCGCCTCGACAATACGCCATTACTCCGCCAGACGAGTCGAGGAAGGACGGACCACAAATTAAGTCGTCTTGGGCGTTGTTGAGCTGTCAAAGTGATGTCTTTCATCGTGAACGTTTCACATAATTTACGTAACATATCAAATCAGCGAATTAGTTCTAACTTTACAGGAGAAGAATGTCGTTTAAGGACATCTATTCCGTTTGAAGTCTGTTAGAAACTATCCATCTTTTATTATAGACATCACAATTGCATTAAACTTCGTGAGTTATTCAGTTGTAAAGGGGCTTAACTCGAGAAGCTGTCAAAATTTTGTCGTATAATGATGAAGGATTTTAGTTCTCAATAGAACACACTCTTGACTGTTGACTGTTGCCATTAATGTAAGACGAGGCATTTTTTCCAAGTGTAATTAAGATATACCTTATTTTATATGAAATAACACATACTGGACATGCTGGTTAGAATAAATATGATTTTTATACTTTTTATTATATTTACTGTTACCAATGTCTCAGTCATCATTAAAGGTCATGTCAATTACGATTTTCACTTTCCCAGGGGGTACAGCCAATAAGTCAAAGACTTCGTGTGCCTCCTTTCAATGCAGTCGTATTGTCTGACATCATGTATACAGTTATATTCTCCTGTATCATTTTACACGATTGTAGATAAACTATGAAACCTTACTGTACGTGTCCTATATCAATATGTGTATTACTTTATTATGTATCTTATATCATTTTGTATATATTTTCCGTGTTTTGCATTAAATAAAAAACATCTCATCTCATTTCCTCGTGTGACATATGACAGTTTTAGTCTATTCTCTCGTATGGTATGTAGCATAGGTTCTAGGGAGTCATGTCGATCGCAGAATTGAGAGCGGAGATCACTGCCGTGGCATACGGAGTATCTATTGTAGCTCATTTCTGGATTAATGAGGAAAAATAATATAAAAGGAAATTAGAGTGCCTCCTACTAGATGAGTGGGTCTCTTTAGGTTAATTAGTTCTATTCTGTATGCCCGAACTCCACTAGAGAAACCCCGCAGATATCAGTACTTGACGGACACGATGACGTCGTCATCTGCGAAGGAATAGTGGGCTCGCGAGTCACGACGTGGTTGTATGTCTTCCTGTGTCATCAACTGGCGATGGTAAAAAGAGAATCGGTGATACGACATCGGTTGAATGACATCTATAGTGGAATCTGGATTGTAATTATCTCGACTTATATTGTATGCACACTATATCTTTATAGGAGTCTCAAATAATATCCGATATAAGTGTGAACAAACAGGTAGGCTAAGTATGAGTGATTATATTTGAACTTAAACAGATGGAATGTCAGTGTGAACAATATGGTTCTATAGATAGCTATCCATATTGGCTATCCTAATTACCATCACATATATTTTGGAACACCGCAAAAATTAGCTAATCAATTTATAGTCCATCATCATGCTTGTTACAGATATCTGTGTATATCGCTGGCTATGATATACGGACTATAAACATCAGTGGTTCTAAAAAACGGTGTTAAATACCTAAAATGCACTGGAATAATCTCGTCCCTGTAGCTCAGTTGGTAGAGCACCAGACCGGTTATCTGGGGTCGTGGGTTCGTGTCCCATCAAGGGTATAGATTTATTCCTGTGCATTTCTCTCCTCGCTTTGACAGTATTGTATTAATTCTCTGTTAATTCGTATACAGGCGGTATTTCTGGCAATACTCTTGTTTCATAAATAATGTCGTTGTTATCATTTACAGCTTATATGAGTCGTTATAATTCATGATTTCTACTTCCATACTAAAGCTCGTTTTATAGTCATTTTACTCTTTTGCTGTGACTCTACGATCTGGCTAACATGGCAACCCGCCTTTCTTATCGATGTCGTGTATTGCCACACATCTCACCACTGAACGACTCGTGTTACCAATCACTGAACGACCGGCGGTTCTAACCAGTGGACCACTCGCGGTTCTAACTGCTGCACGACGGGTGGTTCTAGTCAGTGCATCACTGCCGGTTCCAATCCGTGTAGGATTGACAGTTCTGACTACTGCACGACATGACTCGCTAACCACTATACCACCTGCAGCTGTAGGCCCTGCAATGCCGGTAGTTCGAAACACTGTCCCACCTAAAGTTACCATGTAAAGCTACATGGAAAATTGGAATGATGCCCGCAGGTTTTACATATCACGCAATTCGTTAAAATGAATGATGGATTCATTGGAAATGTTAAAATGGGTAAAATAGACAGTCGAAGCTCGTTCCTTTTTCATTATCGACCTTTTTTTCATATCCGCTCCTCGCCGTCTCAATCCATCCCGCATTTCAGGATGACAGTGGATCATTGGATTACGGGTTGGCCGGGTATCTTGCATGTGTGCTAAGTAACCTCTAGTCCAATTACCGACACAAAACAAGACAAATTCCAATTTCCTACCTACAGCGTCACCATTTCTCTAAATCTGAAATCGCCATTTGTCATCAAATAGCGGGATATATTGAGGAGCGTGTTCGCGAACGATCAATAATATATGACGATTTTCCTCGCTAACTAACATGAAATGCGTATATTGTTCATCCGTAAATACGCCGAGTCGACTCGAAGGAAGATTTCCGGATGGCACATCCTGTCTGTAATCCATCTTACCAACCGTCCCGCTAAGCTTCTCCGCGCTACTGAAGATGTAGGTAATGTTTTTCTTCCGTTATTGTTTGTAAGAAGGTCAGACCATTTACATTTTATACCGCCTTAAAGCCAATTGCAAGTCACTTATAAAAAAAGCATGGCATATATGTGTCTTGCCGAATGACATTGCAGAACTGCGCCCGGGCAAGGATTCATTCACAGGTGATCGCGGGAAGCAAAAGGCGCTAAAAACACACTGAATGAATCCCTCAAACAATGCGAAATTTCCACACTCCGTGAAATGAAAATGAGAGGAATGGAATCTGGCAAATCCTGTAAAAAACGCTGTGGCCGACTGGAAAGACATGATCATTAGCGACAGAGCGTGGAAGCAGCATAGAAAGACAGCTTGAACTCCACCCCACAGTCTGGTTCAGCTCCGCTGATCAAGCGCGAGATTTAAAAAGAAAACCGTGATGGTTTTGTCTTTAGCTTCTTTCTACTTTAGCAGTGTAGACCTAGTTGGTACGTTGTTTAAGACTTACACGCCTTTCAAGGCGCCTAAAAAGGACAAAAACCGATGTGTATGTAGTCAAATGCTACAATATTACACAACGTAACAGACAACGTTATAAGGTTATCTTTTGTCATACGGAAGTACGACGCTTTTTTATTTTTCCCCCTTTCCCTTCCGTCTTCAGTGGTCACCACAGACACATGTACATCTCTGTTCGCCTATCGCAGCTCCCTGGATTTTCCCCATCTTTTCCATTGCCTCTCTATTGGCATCATAACTCGGCGTTCGACTGCCCGCTCGACGTGCCCCAGGTACAAACCCGCTCATTCCCTACACGATGTATATCTATGCCTTCCTTGTCACAGACTCAAAACACGTAAGCCTCTCATCTTTTTGTCAAACTTAATCGTTTGAATGTTTCTCACCCCATTCCTAACTCTCTCATTGCCATTAGGAAAAACTATACATTTTCATTCCTTCATCCTCTTTTATCTTTCTTGGTACTTTTTCATCAGCACCGTCTTCTCCTCTCGCTGACACGATTCTGTCACAAAGTCCACCCGCTGCCTGTCACTGCACATGCAAATCAAGCTTAATAATCTTATTGGGTACGATCGATAGCATCGTACTCTCTGCGTCCCAAGGGCTATTTATAAATACAAAAAGTTGCTCGATTTTAAAATATCGTGGAAGAACTTAACTTGAATAAATATATGTTTACTAACCTCTAACTCACGTTTTCGATGGCCGACTGAAAATAATACCGGAATTCAATCCGGCCTCCATGCATCACGAGAGCGATAAATGTTACGAACGTTAACTCACCCACGTTTTATTTGAGTCGTATATTTATTAGATATGTTTACCAATCACATAAGCTGAGTTGAGCTGCGCGAAAATACAGGTTGTATGTCACGCGAAAAGAGTGGACGCTGTGTGTCAAACGTATCACAGAGTATCAGTTCTGTATTTATAATTTCTATATTTTATGCTATAACGATCATTCCTGATATTTATCAGGATACATCTTCCCGTGTCAATTCAAAGAACGACATTAGACAAGAGAATATCGCCGTCTTGACAAGGTTTATTCATGCGAGTTCCTCGTCAGTTGACAAGTAAAAACATAAAAATAGAATCCAGAACTTAGCGCCGGAAATTGCACGTGATTTACCGGACTCGTTCCTTAATTAATATCGCGGGTATTGTCCCGTCGTCCTGTCGTTCCCCTAATTCGTGATATGTCATCGTTGCACATCAACTGCGATTAACTCTGGAATGTCACGAGGTTCTATACGGATTAATTAAATCGGTATTCTTTGACCTGGTCATTTTATCTGTCCAATTAATATCGAATCGAGCTGGTTAGTCGTGAGTGGCTGGTGAGTCGGAAGTCACTGGTCGAGTAAATCGGCCGGATGTAATTAGTGGAGCAGCGGGCGTCGTCCGCATTTTTACTTTGAGGTTTGATTAAACCTATGGGGCGTCATCAGAAAAGAGACGCAAGAAGCGAGTATGACAAATTGTGCGTGCGCAAATCAAATACTCAACGTAGACAAGAACAGCGTATCAACAAGTGTCGGATCAACAAACAGTGGTTTTAGACCAGAGATCATAGGGGTTTTCTGCAATTGTAGGTTTCTGTAACTTGATCAAGTATTTGCTACGCCAAGCGCCCTGTCTGTGTAAAGGAAATCTTCGTCAAATTATTGAGTCTATGTCCAGCTTGAGGCTCGGCCATAGGAATAAAGAATCAGACGTGTGGACATCATTTCACGCCCATATATAAACCATAATAGTCTCACATCAACTCTATCAATGACCGAGTAAACAAATGTGTTTCAATTCAGGGTGGGATTATTAAATCCCGTTTAAGAATAAGGCGTCAACGTGTTTGCTAAAGAGCCTCAGTTACATCTGACGTTGCACACACGAACTTAGCCTTTTACCAACCGAATATCATGGAACGATCTGTCCCAGATTAAATGTGGCCGGCAAAATCAGACGACATACAGGCTGGACCAATTGTAGTCTTACAGTTGTAAACGTATAATGAGCAGCACTTTCCCCGAAACATTTTCTGAGAAAGATGCAGATCAAGATTTGTGTCGTAAAGTAGGTCATAATATTCCGAAAATTTTCGTTCTCGAAGGATGTTGCGGTGTTGCTGAAAGACACTTTGAACCCTAACGAGGTATAACTGCGTTTAAAAGTGATATTATCGGATTGATATACGTGATCAAAATGAGCTACAAAAATTGTATCTTGCGGCATTTGGAACACCCTTTGAGTGACAGTTACAGTTGGTATACCATACCAGCGATGTATACAAGTATCTGTAACAGCCAATGATTGGATATTCAAATAAAATGGCCGAATCGTGGTGTTTGAAATATTAGCGTGATATCAATAGGTGTAGCCAGGGCTGGGAGCCTTTTTGAAAACTTACAAGATAAAACTGCGTTAAAAGTGATATATACAAGGTCGAAGCAGATATTTTCTTTTGAAAAGATCATACCACTTTTGTAAGTGTCCTTTTGCCCCACCCTGCATATACAATCAGCAACTGCAGGACGCGAAGAACAGCCTTCTTTATGACTACAAATAACGAAACCTCTTGTTGGAATGACGACGATACTAACAACGCCATCATAGCTGAAGAAAGATGACAGTAAAACGGCAACGATAACACCAACATAGCTTGTGACACCGATGACAGCAATATTTGCAGGAATAAACAGACAATCGCCAATACTCACCGCTTCTGGCGAACTTGATTAATAAATTAGCAAATACCGGTAGCGGGCGACCAGACCTAACACAGCGTTCATGCGTCGCGTACCCCAATTACTTTAGACTTGCGCGTAAACTGCCCCGGACCAGGCCCCAAACAAAATCCCCAGCCATCGCCGCTCTCTCTTTGATTACAATTATTAGTTATCTAACGGGGTGCTGTTCTTAGAGTGTCGGTAATATTGATTATATTGCCAACGTAATAATAATGCACTATATCTAATCTCTTTCTGCAATATATA
>WURV02141090.1:0-39802 GCA_011762755.2 Epimenia babai
CGCACGGTGATAAGCGCCGCGTCGGCGGGTGCGACGACTGCGCGATGAGTTGTTTTTCGATGCATCCGGTGAAGCTGATCGCCATGGGCGAGGGGGGGATGGTCACGACGAACAACGCGGAGCTCGCCGAAAGGCTGCGACTGGCGCGCAATCACGGCATGCTGCGGGATCCGGCGCTGTTCACCCAGGCGGACGAGGCGTTCGACGAAAGCGGCGAGGCGAACCCTTGGCATTATGAAATGGAGTCTCCGGGCCTGAACTACCGCTCCAGCGAATTGCACAGCGCGCTTGGCCTAAGTCAGCTCGGCAAGCTCGACGCGTTTTGGGCGCGGCGTCGGGAGCTGGCGGCGGTTTATGACGAAGAAATCGCCGCGCTCTCTGGAATGCCGGCGCAAGCGATCCGGCCCGCGCCGCGCGCGGAAGGCTGCGACAGCGGTTGGCATCTTTATGCGGCGCGGCTCGATTTCGATGCGGCGGGCGTCGGGCGCGGCGCCGTGATGCGGGCGCTGCTGCAGCAAGGCGTGGGCACGCAGGTGCATTATCGTCCCGTGCATCGACAACCCTTCTGGCGGAGCCAGGCGCCGGAGCTCACATTGCCCGGAGCTGACGCCTATTACGCGGGGCGCCTCTCTTTGCCGCTCTATCCGCGCATGCGTGACGATGATTGCCGCCGTGTCATCGCGGCGCTCGTCGATGTTCTGACGCGATTGGGCGGCGACGCCGGGTCCGCCAAAATCAGGCGGTCCGCGTGACGACAGCGGTGATCGTTCAGGCGCGGCGCGGCTCCAGCCGGTTGCCGGGCAAAGTGTTGCTCGATCTCGGCGGGCGCAGCGTCTTGAGCCATGTTCTCAGTCGTTGCGCGCGGATCGACGGCGCGGATGTCGTGGTTTGCGCCGCGCCGGAGGGCGCCGAGGATGACGCCGTCGCCGAAGAGGCGGCGCGGTGCGGCGCGGTGGTGTTTCGCGGATCGGAGACCGACGTGCTGGCGCGTTATCATGGCGCGGCCAGGTCGGTGTCGGCGAGCGTCGTGATGCGGGTCACCAGCGATTGCCCGTTCATTGATCCGGAGGTCTGCGCGGCGGTTCTGGCGCGGCGCGCCATGGGCGATGTTGACTACGCGACGAACAATACGCCGCCCACCTGGCCGCATGGTCTGGATTGCGAAGCCTTCACCATGGCGGCGCTCGAGCAAGCGGCGGCGTCGGCGACGAGCCCAGAAGAGCGCGAACATGTCACGCCTTGGCTGCGAAGCCGGGATGAGATCCGGCGTGCGAACGTATCCTGCCCTGTGTCGGATGTATCTGCGCGCCGCTGGACCCTGGATCACCCGGAGGATCTCGAATTCTTCCGCGCGGCGGTGGCGGCGCTGCCGGATCCAGCGCGCGCGCCGACGCTGAGTTGGCGCGACTGGCTGGCGCACAGCGTCCGGTTTCCTGAACTCGAGAGAATTAATGCGAACTGTAAAAGCCGTTAGGCAGCCGAGCGTATTTGGCGGACTCGACCGTCTGGCGCGGCATGCTCGGAGCATGTTGGGGCGTTATGTGGACGTCGCGCGGATCGCCTGGAGAACGCATTCGCCGCAAGGCCGCGCGATGTCTCGTCGGCGCGCGGATTGTCACGATCTGCTTGACGGGCTCTCTCGCGAACAGATCGGAGCGCGCCCCGCGACGACGCCAAGGCGGGTTTTGATCGATGGCGCCTGGGATAATCCGAATTATTGGCTGCGCTACGCTCTGCTGCGCTCGGCGCTTGGTTTGTCTCGATCAGAGGAGATCGGGCTGTTGGGGCGCCACCGACGCGCGCAGGCGAGCGCGGCGTTTCGCGCCTTCGGCGTCACGAACATGATTGATGCGGCGACGACCGGCGCCATGCGCCGGCGTGCGCATGGCGAGACGGCGGATCTGATAGAACGCACCGCGAGCGCCGACGACATCCTTTCATGGTCGTTGCCGCGCGATTTTCCGCCGGCGATGGCGTATGATGGGGTGTTGAAACGACAACGTGGAGGCGTGGCGCGCATTGACCATCCGCTGTTCGCCGATCAGATCGCCGAAATGTTCGCGGCGATTCATGCGGCGGAGTCGGCGCTGGATCAGGCGCAACCGGATCTCGTCGTCTTGAGTCACGCTGTTGACTTCACCTATGGCGCGCTCGCGCATTTCGCCCTGCGTCGCGGCGTGCCGGTGATTGTGCTTTATGGAGATTATGGCGTTCAGCGTTTTTTCCGTCTGACGCGCCCGGAAGACCTTTTTGCGTATCCGTCGCGGCCCACGGATACGGCGCGCTTCTTGGATGAGAAACGGTTGGATCGCTTCGCGCGCCTCGGCGCGTCGTATCTCGATGCGCGTTTCGCGGGCGAGACGCGGGATTTGGGCGCCCAATATGCGTATCAACGCCGGTGCGAGACGGTGACGCGCGATTCTCTGTGCGAGAGATTCGGATGGCGCGCGGATCGCCCGATTGTCGGCGTCTACAACTCCAATTGGTTCGACTTTCCCCATGCCTCGGGGCTGCGGGAGTTTCGCGATTTTGCGGATTGGATCGAGCAAACCCTGCGCATCGCGGGGGAGCGCGCGGATGTGCAATGGCTGTTCAAGGCGCATCCTTGCGACGAATGGTATGGGGTGAGCGACGGGGTGACGCTTGAGCAGATGGTGGCGCGTGCGGGATACCCCAATGTTGCGATTGCGGATGCAAACTGGCAAGGCGTTCAACTGATCGACGCCCTGGACGGCGTCGTCACATGTCATGGCACGATCGGTGTCGAGGCGGCGTATCGCGGCAAGCCGGTGGTGACGCCCTATGCGGGGTGGTACGGTCATTGCGGGTTCACGCTCAGCGCTCTGAGTTCGGATGATTACCGCCATTTGCTGCGGCGGGATTGGTGGCGGGATTGGGATGCGGATCGCGCGCGGCGACGGGCGAGCGCGTTCGCAGGCTGGTGTTTTGGCGCGCCGGCTTGGCATGGCGATTACGTGATGCAGGACGATTCGGCGCAGGATCGGATCTACGACACCCTGCCCGAATTCCTGACCCAGCACCGGGCCGCGCTGGCGCATGAACGCCGCGCGATTTCCGATTGGGTTGCGAGCGGCGAGCCATATTATCACATTTTCAAGATGAACGCGGCCGATTCCGGGGCGGGGCTGAGCGCATGAGTAACGCCACGCGCGCTGTGCTGTTTGTCACAGGCGCCGGCGCCCAGATGGGCGGTGGGCACGCGCAACGCTGCATGGCGCTGGCTGGCGCGCTTCTGGCGCGGGGCTGGATGGTTCGGTTTTGCGTGCGGTCGGGCAGTCTCGCGGCGGCGCCGCGTCTGGCGCAAATCGACTCGAACTGCATTGAGTATGAAGGCGACGCCGCTCTCGCCGCGCGCCGCGCAAGCGATGGTCGCGCGCGGGCCTATGATTGGTTGATTGTCGACGATTATGACCTCGACGCGCGCTTTCAACAGGCTTGTCGCGATCTCGCGGAGCGGATTCTGGCGTTTGAGGATCAGCCGGCGAGGGCGCATGCCTGCGACATGCTGCTGGATCCGACGCCCCTGCGAGCGGATGATGTTTACGCGCCGTTCACGCCGGCCGCCTGCGTGTGTCTGCTGGGGCCGCGCTTTGCGTTGCTGCGGGAGCAATTCTTGGCGGCGCGCGGGGCGGCGCTGGCCCGGCGACAAGGCGGCTCGGTTGGCCGGATCTTGATTTCGATGGGCGCGACCGACCCGGCGAATGCGACCATGATCGCCTTGGAAGGCGCGGTGATGGCGGCGCGGAAGACAAGCGCGTCGCATCAGGTTGACATTGTGCTCGGCGCCGCGGCGCCGCATCTGTTCGCGGTGCGCGACAGGGTGTCGGCGCTGGGGAGTTTCGCGCGCTTGCATGTGGATGTCAGCGACATGGCGGCGCTGCTGGCGAAAGCGGATCTGGCGCTCGGCGCCGGCGGCGGATCTTCGTGGGAGCGTTGCTGTCTCGGGCTGCCGAGCCTGATTTTCGTCTCGGCGGGAAACCAGCAGGCGATCGCCAGCGCGCTCGGATCGATCGGCGCCGCGAGGGTGCTCGGAGACATATCGGCGCTGACGCCTGACGCCGTCGCGATGGCGCTGTCAAGGGCGCTGGATGATCGCGCCGCGCTCGCGCGAATGTCTTCCCGCGCCTCGGAGTTGATTGATGGCCGCGGCGCGGAGCGCGTCGCTGAGCGGATGGCGGCGTAAGCGTGACGGAAGTTTTCGGCGTCGAGGCGACTGAGAACGACGCGATCGCTTGGTGGCGGCGTCCTCGGCGCGTTTCCATTGTCGTGGACAATCCGAGCTGGGTCGCCCCTTATGCCGAGGAGTTGGCCCGACGTCTTCGCGCTGAGGGCGACGATGTCGCGCTGTGCGCGCGTCACGCGGACGTGAATCCCGGAGAGGTCGCATTTTTTCTTGGATGCATGCATATCGCGAAGCCGGAAATCCTGGCGCGAAACCAGCGCAATCTTGTCGTGCATGCGAGTGATCTGCCGCGGGGGCGTGGGTTCTCGCCGTTGAGCTGGATGATCCTGGAAGGGCGCAACGACATCCCTGTCTGTCTCTTGAATGCGGTGGAGGAGTTGGACGCAGGCGACATCATCGACCGCGTGACTCTTCGGTTTCGCGGGCATGAGCTGATTGACGAAATGCGCGCCGAGCTGGGCGCGGCGCATGTCTCGCTCTGCCACGGCTTCATGACGGCGCCGTCGCCGGCGGTCGGAGCCGCGCAGCAGGGCGCGCCGAGTTTCTATGCGAGACGGCGGCCAAGCGATAGCGAGTTGGATGTGAACGCTTCACTCGCGACCCAGTTCGAGCTTCTGCGCATCGTCGACAATGCGCATTATCCCGCGTTCTTTCGCCATCGCGGCTGCGCGTATCGGCTGACCATCGAGAAATTACCCCAAGCTTCGCCCGAGGCGGAGGGGGCGCGATGACCCAGGCCGGCATGCGCATCGACGGACGTCTCATCGGCGGCGCAGCGCCGCCTTATGTCATCGCGGAGATGTCCGGCAATCATAACGGACAGATCGATCGCGCGATCCGGCTGATGGACGCCGCCAAGGAGGCTGGCTCGGACGCGGTGAAATTGCAGACCTACACCGCAGACACGCTCACGATTAACTGCGATCGCCCGGATTTTCGCATCCGCGACGGTCTGTGGAAGGACCGCACGCTCTATGATTTGTACGAAGAAGCGCATACGCCGTGGGAGTGGCACGAAGCCCTGTTCGCGCGCGGAGCGGAGCTCGGCGTCACCGTGTTCAGCACGCCTTTTGATGAGAGCGCGGTGGAGTTTCTCGAGGCGCTCGGCGCGCCGGCCTATAAGATCGCGTCTTTCGAGGCGGTGGATCTCGCGCTGATCGCGCGCGTCGCCGCCACCGGCAAGCCGATGATCATTTCAACCGGTATGGCTGATGATCGGGAAATCGCGGAGGCGGTGACGACAGCGCGCGCCCATGGGGCTGGCGAACTCGCCTTGTTGCACTGTGTCAGCGCCTATCCCGCGCCCGCGGCGGACAGCAATTTGCGCACGATCCCGGATCTCGCGGCGCGTCATGGCGTCGTTGCGGGGCTTTCCGATCATACTTTGGGCGACGCCGTCGCGATCGCGGCCGTGGCGCTCGGCGCGTCGGTGATCGAAAAACACTTCACGCTTGCGCGCGCGGATGGCGGAGCGGACGCGGCGTTCTCGTTGGAGCCGGATGAGCTGGCGAGTTTGACCGCCGGTTGCCGCGACGCTTGGGAGGCGCTTGGACAGATCAGCTACGCTCGCGCGCCGAGCGAGCAGGCCGGGATGGTGTTTCGCCGTTCGCTGTATGTGGTCGAGGACGTGGCCGCGGGCGCTGTGTTCACGCCAGAGAATGTCCGCTCGATCCGGCCGGGCTTTGGGCTTGCTCCGAAGCATCTGCCAGAGGTGCTGGGCGCCCGGGCGCGCCGGGATGTGAAGCGCGGCGAGGCGTTGGATTGGGCGATGATCGCATGAGCCGCGACAGGCGCGTTTGCGCGACAATCGAGGCGCGCATGAACTCGAGCCGATTGCCGGGCAAGGTGTTGATGGATGTCGCCGGCGCGCCGGCGCTGCAGCGGATGATCGAACGGGTGCGTCGGGCGGCGTCGATCGACCATGTGATCGTCGCGACGACCTTGAACGCCAATGATGACGCGGTGGCGGCGCTGGCGGCGCGATTGGGCGTCGGATGCTTTCGCGGCAGTGAAGAGGATGTGCTCGATCGGGTTTTGGGCGCGGCGCGAGCGCATGAGGCCGATATCCTTGTCGAGTTGACGGGCGATTGTCCGCTGATCGACCCGGAGATTATCGACCAGGTGATCGCGCTCTACCGGCGATCCGGCGCGGATTACGCCTCGAACATCCTAAAGCGGAGCTATCCGATTGGCATGGACACGCAGATTTTCGCGACGGATGTTCTGGCGGATGTCGCGGCGCGCACGTCGGATCCGGAGGATCGCGAGCATGTCAGCCTCTATATCTACCGCCATCCCGAGATCTATCGTCTGGCCAATCTCGAAGCGCCCGAAGCCCTGCGGCGACCTGAGGCGCGGCTAACCTTGGATACGGCCGAGGATCTGGCGCTGATACGGGCCGTCTACGAGGCCTTGGGCGAGGGCGGCGCGCCGTTCGATCTGGCGCGGATCTTGGCGTTTTTGGATCGCTCGCCTGAACTCGCCAGGTTGAACGCCGAAATCCCCCATCGATATGTCTAGCTCGGGTCGATCGACCCGACGGTTTCGGGCCGCCATTATCGGCGCCGGTCGGATCGCCGGGGGCCTTGATGAGGCGCGCGCGGGAGACGCGCCGCTGACCCATGCCGGCGCCTATAAGAAGAATCCGCGGATTGATCTCGTCGCCTGCGTCGAGCCCGACGCCGATCGGCGCGCGGCGTTCCTGACGCATTGGGGCGTGGAGCGCGGATACGCCGATATCGAAACCATGCTCGCGCAGGAGCCGGCTCTGGATCTGGTGAGTGTTTGCGCGCCAAGCCGCGAGCATGAGGCGGCGCTTGGCGCGCTGGCGGCGTCAGCGACGCGCGCGGTTCTCGTGGAGAAGCCGGGCGCGCGCAGCGGAGCGGCGCTGTCGGCCTTGTCGCAGCTCTATGAGAATGCGGGAAAGACGCTTCAGGTGAATTATACGCGGCGGTTTGATCCGAGCATGGCGGAATTGCGTGAGCGTCTCGCCTCTGGCGCGCTGGGCGCCGTTCGCAGCGTTGTCGCGCATTACGACAAGGGGCTGCGCAACAACGGCTCTCATGCGGTCGATCTGATCGGCTGGCTGCTTGGCGGCGCGTTCAAGGTTCACGCGGCCCGCGTCAGCCGAGAAGATGGCCCCTCGGGCGATCCGACCATTGATGCGATATTCATGCTGGGCGACGCCACCGTGCATCTGGCCGGTGGCCATTCGGGCGACTACGCCCTGTTCGAGCTGCGCGTCACCGCCGAACGGGGGGTGATTGATCTGGAGGATGCGGGCATGCGGATCGTGGAGCGAACGCCGACAGAGAGCGCGATGTTCGCCGGATATCGCCAGCCGGGCGCGCGCGTGATCGCAAACACCGGCTATCAGTCAGCGATGTCGCGCGCGATCGACAACACCCTCCGCGCGCTTGAGGGGCTTGATCCGCCGCTGTGCTCCGGATCAGCCGCCGCGTCGACCCTGCGGCGAGTCGATGCGATTCAGACGATGGCGATGTCATGCTGAGGAATGTAAAAACTGATCTGGCGCTGTTTGGCGGCGCGCCGGCGATCCAAGCGCCGCTGGCGCCGTTCAACCGGATCGGCGCGGAAGAGAAGCAAGCGGTCGCCGAGGTGATGGAGACGGGCGTCCTGTCCGGATTCGTCGGCGCGCCCGGCGCTGAATTCGACGGCGGGCCGAAAGTTCATGCGCTGGAGGCGGCCTGGCGGGTGCGGTTCGGCGTCCCGCATGCGGTGACGATGAATTCGGCGACGTCGGGCCTGTTCGCGGCTGTCGGCGCCAGCGGCGCGGGCCCTGGCGACGAAGTGATCACATCGCCTTACAGCATGTCGGCCACCGCCATGGCCCCGCTGGTTTACGGCGCCACGCCGGTGTTCGCGGATATCGACCCGGAGACGTTCTGTCTTGACCCCGCGCGCGTCTCGGAGCTGATCACGCCACGAACCCGCGCGATCATCGCCGTAAACCTGTTTGGTCAGGCGGCGCCTTTGCATAAGCTGCGAGAACTCGCGGACGCGCACGGATTGGCGCTGATTGAAGACAACGCTCAGGGGCCGCTCGCCGAGGAGGATGGCGCGTTGGCGGGCACGATCGGCCATATCGGCGTGTTCAGCCTGAACCGCCACAAGCATATTCACACCGGAGAGGGCGGCGTGTGTTGCACGCGAGACGAAAACTTGGCGTTGCGGCTTCGTCTGATCCGCAATCACGGCGAGAATCTGATTGAGTCGTTCGGCGTTGAGGATGCGAGCAATCTCATTGGGTTCAACTATCGGCTCTCCGAACTCGCGTCGGCGATCGGTGTTGAGCAACTTCGCAAGCTTGAGGGCGTCGTCGAGGAGCGGGAGCATGCGGCGGCCCGGCTCAACGCCGGCATCGCTGGCATGCAAGGGATCGCCGCGCCGCTGGTTCGGCCGGGAAACCGGCATGTGTACTATTGCTGGACCCCGACAGTCGACGCGGCGGTCCTTGGCGTCAGCCGCGATCGGTTCGCCGAGGCGCTGCAGGCGGAGGGGGCGCCGATCCGCGCGGGGTATCTGCGCCCGCTTTATGAACTGCCGCTGTTCCAACGCCGCGTCGCCATGGGGCGCGACGGGTTTCCGTTCGCGGGTTCCGAGCGCGGTTATGCGCCGGGGCTTTGCCCTGTTTGCGAAGATCTTGAGAACAGCCGGTTGCTGACCTTCCTCATCTGCTCCTTCGACATGAGCGATGCGGATGTCGATCTGATGCTGGATGCGTTCGGCAAGGTCTATGAGCGCCGTCATCAACTGGTCTGACCGGGCATGAGCAAGATCGAACAGGGTGGCGGCGTGCTGTTGTTCAGCCGCGATCCGGGCGCGGCCAATCAACTGGCGGCGTTGCATGCGCTGGCGCGCGGGGATTGGCGGCGTGATGCGACTTCTCATGACGACCAGATCGTGCGACTGGTTGCCGAGATCGCAACCGCTTCCGTCGTGCGCGTCGCGGTCAAGGATGCGGCCGCGGATATCTGGGCGCGGGAGAATGCGGCGACGCAGGATTGGACGGGTTGGGCGCTGGATGCGTGTCTCGCCGCGTTTCGCGACTGCGCGCCGCGTGTTTTGGTGACGGGAACGACGGATGTCGACGACCGCACCGATCAATCTCTGTGGCGCGCGGCGCGAGAACTTGGCGCGGCGTCCATAGCCTTGGTCGATCATCGGATCAATCTTGCGCAGCGGTTTTACGATCCGGCGGATGGCGCGACGGGCGGCATGGTTTGGCCGGATCGTGTTTCGGTGATCGACATGGCGAGCATGGAGATTCTGGCCGCGGCGGGCGCCAATCGAACGCGTCTGTTCGTCGGCGGCGATCTGCATCTGGCGCGGACAAGGGTCGCGGGACCGGATGCCGGCGAGGTCGCCGCGCTGCGTCGACAGTGGCGCGCGGCGCCGGACGATAAAGTGGTTCTGTTCGCGTCTGAGAACGCCATCGAGATGGCTCAGGCCGGGCGGCCGGCGCGCTACAATGAGCTTGAGCGCCTTTCCGATCTGATCGCGCGCCTGCGATCCGACGGCGACACGCGCTTGCTGGTGATCCGGCCGCATCCGAAAGATCGGCCTCGCAAATATGATTCTTTCATCGCTGATCGCGCGGATGCGCCGCTTCGTATTCTCGTCAGCCGCGACGCCGATTCTCTGACAGCGGTGCGTGCGGCGGATTGCGTCGCCGGGATGCGCTCGGCGCTGCTTTCCGAGGCCGCGGCTCTCGGCGTTCCCATCATGCTGTTGCCGGGCGCCGCGGCATGATCGATGGCGGCGTGTTCTACGGTCTGGACGCCCCGAGCGGACGCCGGCTTGATCTTGAGCAGATCGCGCGGATGCTCGGCCGACTTGGCGCGAACCGAGCGCTCGCGATGTCGTCACGGGCTGTGCATTTCGACGCGGCGGAGGGAAATGCGGAGCTGCTTGAGGCGGCGCGGCGTTCGGATGGTCTGTTGGCGCCCATCGCGGTGCTTGCGCCCTACGCGCATCAGCCAGCGCAGACGAGAATCGCCGCGCTGATGTCCGCAGGCTTTCACGGCGTCGCGCTGTGCCCCGGACCGGCCGGTCTGGATCTGAGCGGTTATGGCCTCGGCGCGATTGGCCGCGAGGCGGCGGGCGCCGGCGCCCCGGTTCAGGCGTTCGTCAGAACGCCGTCGGATCTGAGCGCCGCCGTTGAGCGGATCGCCGGCGCGGGCGCGAGGCTGCTCGTGCGCTGGAGCCGGGGAGGCCAGTATAATTTCATCTCAGACATGCTCGCGATCGCGCAGGATCATGAGAGAGTTTTCTTCGACACCAGCACGGTGACGCAGACCGGGGGGCTTGAGTTGTTGGTGGAGGCGATGGGGGCGCACCGCTTGTTTCTGGCGAGCAACGCGCCGCACGCCTATGAGGGATGTCCCTATGCGCTGTTGAGCGGTTCGGCCTTGGGGGAAGCCGACCGGCGAATGATCGCCGGCGGATCTTTGGCGCGCATATACGGGTTGGCGCCGCCCGAGCGCATGTCGGCGCCCAGCGGCTGGGAGGCGCTGCGCGCGCGTCCGAAGATCGACACGCATTGGCACACGAGCGGTTGGAACATTGTCGAACCTCGGATCTCCGACATGGATCATCTGCAAACTTTCGACGCCATGAACTACCGGGCCGTGGTGACGCATTCGATCCGCGCGCTGAGCGACGATCTGACGGCCGGCAACGCCGAAACCTTGGCGTTGATCGAGCGTGACGACCGGGTTTTCGGCAGTGTCGTGGTGAACCCATTGGATGTCGCCGGCTCGATCCGGGAAATCGACAAATACCGGGATCATCCGCGTTTTGTCGCATTCAAGAGCATCCAGGACTTCTATGGGCTGGAGTTGGACGCGCCGGGTTACGTCGAGATCGTCGAGCATGCGCGATCGGTTGGCGACTGGCCATTCATGGCGCATGGACCGGGCATGCGGGCGATGGCCGAGCGGTTTCCCGATGTCGACTTCATCTTCGCGCACGCCACTTGGCGTATCGACGAACTCGGGCGCCTGCCCAATGTATGGCATGACGTCGCGACCTCGACACGGCGGCGCGACGAGACGGACATAAGCCGTCTGATCGATGTCGCCGGCGCCGATCGCGTGCTGTTCGCCTCAGACGGTCCGTTGATGGATCCGGCCTGGACATTGGCAAAGCTCTGGTCGCTCGATCCGCCGGAGGCGGCGCTCGAGCAAATCCTGAACCGAAACGCCGAGCGCGCCTTTCCGCGCCTTGCCGGGGCTCGCGGCTCAGCATGACCGTGTTCCTGGAAACCGATCGGCTCGTGCTGCGCGGTCTCGAGATCGAAGACGCCGGTCCGCGCTATCTGGCGTGGATGAACGATCCGGACGTTTTGCGGTTTCGCGGACCGAAGGCGTTCCCGACCAGCATGGCGCAGTTGCGCGCCTATATCGAGACGGCGCCGGCGCGAGGTGATCTGGTGTTGGCGATCTGCGAGCGCGAGGGCGGCCTGCATATCGGCAATATCGCCCTCAACAGCATTTTATGGGTCCATGGCGGGGCGGAGCTGTCGATCGTGATCGGCGACAAGCAGGCATGGGGGCGCGGTTATGCGCGGGAGGCGATGTGCGCGCTGACGCGCCACGGCTTTCTGACCATGGGGTTGTATCGGCTTTGGGCCGAATCGCCCAATCCTGCGTTTAATCGCGCCGTCGCCGCCTTGGGGTGGCGGCGGGAAGGCGTGAAGCGTGCGGCGCTGCGCGTTGAGGGCGCGCTCTGGGACCTCGAATGCTGGGCTCTGCTGGCGAGCGACGAGGCGGCGCCGCAGCCAGCAGGCGACGCGTCCGGTCCCACATCCGCAGATCCGGCGGCGCCATGATCGGTTTGGTGGATTACGGCGTCGGCAATCTGCGCTCCGTGTTGAACGGGCTCGACTATGTCGGCGCCCCGGCGCGTGTGATTTCGACTCCGGCCGGGCTGTGCGGGATCGACAAGATCCTGCTGCCCGGCGTTGGCGCCTTCGGAGCGGCCATGGAGCGGTTGAACAGGCTTGGTTTCGTCGAGGCGCTGACGGAGGCGGTGCAGGGGCGGCGGACGCCTGTGCTTGGCGTCTGTCTCGGCATGCAGCTCTTGTTCGCGCGCGGCAGCGAGTCGGGCGATCAAGACGGGCTGGGTTTCATCGCCGGCTCAGTCGAGCGCATCGATGTCGGCGAGACCGGCCTGCGCGTGCCGCATGTCGGCTGGAATGAGTTGGAGCGGATAAGCGACTGCCCCTTGCTACGGGGGCTGGAGGAAACGCCGAGTTGCTATTTCGTGCATTCCTATTCGGCGCACCCCTGCGCATCGGACGCGGTGTCTGCGGTTTGCGACTACGGCTCGGCCGTGGTTGCGGGCGTTTCGTCTGGAAATGTGTTCGGGCTGCAGTTCCATCCTGAAAAAAGCCAGGCCGCCGGTTTGCGGATGCTGCGCAATTTTGCGGATCTCTGAGCGTTGCTGAAAATCCGGGTCATTCCTGTCTTGTTTCTGATGAACGGCCTCATCGTGCGTTCGGAGGGATTTTCGTCATTCAAGATTATCGGCAATCCCTATGGAGAGCTCGAGCGCTATTCGGAGTGGCAGGTCGATGAGTTGATCTATGTCGATATCTCGCGGGAAGAAGGCCACGATCTTCGTCGCGACGATCACAAGGCGCGTGACGTCGGCGGCGACATTCTCGACATTCTGCGCGAGATTTCAAAGCACGCCTTCATGCCGCTTACATTCGGCGGCCGCATTCGCACGCTCGAAGACATCGACGCGGCGCTGCGCAATGGCGCGGACAAGATCGTCGTCAACACGGGCGCGTATCTGCAACCCGAACTGATTTCCGCAGCCGCGTCGCGGCACGGAGCCCAGGCGATCGTGGTCGGGCTGGATGCGAAGCGAGAGCCGGATGGGACGTTGGCGCTATATATCGATCAGGGGCGGCGGCGAATCGACGTTGATCCACGCGATTATGCGCGGCGCGTCGAAGACCTTGGCGCCGGCGAGATTTTTTTGAACTCGATTGATCGGGACGGCGCGGCCGAAGGCTGCGATCTCGAGGCCATTCGGCTGATCCGTGACGCTGTCGACATTCCGGTGATCGCCTGCGGCGGTGTTGGGGCCAACATGGATTTCGCCGCGGCGATCTCCGAGGGCGGCGCCAGCGCGGTCGCCGCCGGCAATATGTTTCATTTCACCGAAAACGCCTATCCGCGCGCGAAGAAATATCTGCTCGGCCGCGGAATTCCGGTGCGCCCGACGCCGACGGTTCCGGTGGCGGCGCTCAGAAAGGAGCTGATCTGATGGATGCGATGACGCCGCGTATTTCGCCGCCGCGCATGACTTATTGCACACGCTGCGTTTATCCGGGCGTGGCCGCCACGCCGCTGACATTCGACGAGCATGGGGTGTGTAGCGGATGCCGCACGCATGAAGAGCAGGAGAGCGTCAACTGGGAGCGCCGCGCGGCCTTGTTTCAAGAGTTGTGCGACGATTACAGGTCCGCCAATGGTAAGAATTACGACTGCGTCATACCGGTGAGCGGCGGCAAGGACAGTTTTTACCAGATTCATCTGCTGACCCAGATTTATAAGATGAATCCGCTGCTTGTGACTTACAATGAAAACAACGAGACGGAAGTGGGTCGCCGAAACATCCAGAGGATGAAGGATGTCTTTGGCTGTGACTATTTCAATTTCACGCCGTCCGTGCGTGTCTTGAAGAAAATGAACATTGTCGGTCTGCGCAAAATGGGCGACCCGGACATGCATGCGCATATGGGGATCAACTCTGTTCCCATCCAGATCGCCGTGAGGTTTGGCGCGCCCTTGATCATCTGGGGCGAGCACGGCTTCATGAATCTCGGCGGCATGCATTCCTACAAGGACATGGTCGAATACACCGCCCGATATCGCAAGGAGCACTTGCTGAGAGGATATGATTGGGAGGATTTCGTCGGCGAGGAGGGGCTCGAAGAGCGGGATCTTTTGTGGGCGAAATATCCGGACGACAGCGAGATCGACCGTGTCGGCGTTCGCGGCGTGTTCATCTCGAATTTTTTCGGCTGGAAGCAGCATGAACACACCACGGAGATGCAGGATCGGTACGGGTTCGAAATAAACTCAATTCCGTTTGACCGGACATATGCGCGGGATTCAAATCTGAACAACATCCATGACAATGGCGTCCATGATTACATGAAGTATGTGAAGTTTGGTTATGGCCGGGTCTGCGACCATGTGTGCCGGGATATACGCAACGGCTTGATGACGCGCGCGGAAGGCGTCGAGCTTGTTCGCCAGTATGATCATGTCATTCCCGGGGATCTCGTCCGCTGGCTCGACTATGTCGGCATGACGCGCACGGAGTTCGAGACGGTGGCGGATTCCTGGCGAGACAGCCGGGTATGGGCGAAGAACGAGTATGGCGATTGGATCAAAGACCATATCTGGAGCCATAATTAGAGCATTTCCCGATCGAACGCGCTCAGGGGAAATGCTCTCGTTCTTTGTTGTATCGCATTTTCGAACCGCGAAACCGGGTCTGCTTGCGCTGAAAAGACTCTGGCAGGTTGTTGAAAAAGCCAGCGCGCGCATTGATCGCGAGGGATATTCACTGTTTGCGGGGCTCCATTTTTGAAGCGTGACGACAATCGAGTTATGAACTGCGTGAGAAACGCCGCCGCGGAGTAAAATCAACAGCCTGCTAGGCGCGAAAGGCGGATGATTCCGTCGACGATGAATTTCAAGAGAGAGAATGATGAATATTGTCCGCCACGTGAAAGAGAGCGTGCATGATGCGCTGGAGCTGCGCAGCATCCGAAAGCACCGCTCGCGCATCGGTTGGCGCGCGGCCCCGAAATACAGCGCTTATCTCGCGGAGTGTCGCGCGGCATATGCGAAGAATTCCGTCGCCGGCGGCGCTCTCGATGCGGAGGTGAACCGGTTCCGACGCGACGGCGTCGCCAGCTTCGCCACCGACGAGACCGAGACGATCGCGCGGGAAATCTTCGAGGATTTAAAACGTCGTGAGCAAGCCGGCGATCCGGTTTGGCTCGAGACCGGAACGGAATCCGGCGGGCGCGGCTACGCCGGCGATCTCTGGCGCGATTACGCGCTGCTTGAGGATCTCTTTCGCGGGCCGCTCGGCGCATTTCTAACCGGTTATTTCGAAGCGCATTTTCGCATTCATTACGGCTCCCTGTATCGCTCGGAGCCCCGCGCCGGCGCGGGGAGCGGGTCGCAACTTTGGCATTCTGACAGCGGGCCGGGGATCTGCGTGAACGTGATGTTCTATCTGCATCCGACAGACGCGCGGAGCGGCGGATTGCGGGCGTTGCCATGGCGGCGATCCACGCAGATCTATCGGGATGAGCCGGCGGAGATCCGGCGCCGGCTCGGCGGGGCGAAAATCGACAAGGTGGCGTTGCGCCGGCTGCGCGCCGCCTATTACGAGGAACGCATCAGTCGCGACTATTCGGATGACGTCGTGCAGCCCATGGGGCGCGCCGGATTGGTGACGCCCTTTCTCAACAACACGCTGCATCAAGGCGGTCAGCCGTCAGGACCCGATCCGCGCTACGCGATCGTGTTCCATTGCTATCCGTCGCGCAAGCCGGCGGATTATGAGCGCTATCGCCGCGACGGGCTGAACAAATCCTCGCCCTATCCCAGCTCGCCGGAAGAAGGTGAATAGCATGTTTCGGGCTTTGAAAACGCTTCTGATTCGCCTGGCGCAATCGGTGCTTCACCCGGCGCGGCGCGATCAGCCCACATCGATGCTCCGCGGCTTCGCGCGTCTGCCGATCATTTTCGATATATGGACGAGCGTTCGCCAGACCCGGGATTTGATGTTCTATCGCACATCGCATCCAAAAGGCGCGTCCGCGCATCATGATGATGTGAGCGCCTATAACGCGGCGGTCACGGATCAGAAGCGCATCGTTAGAACCCGCCGCGCGGAGCATGTATACGAGGCGTTGGCGCAACCGAAACGCGATATGCGCGATGAGCGGTTGCTGATCATCGGCCCGCGCAACGGTCACGAGCTTTTTGTCGCCTGGACCTTCGGCTTCGGCTGGCCGGGCATCCAGGCGATCGATCTCTACTCCACCAGCCGAAAGATCCAGGTGATGAACATGGAGGAGATGAGTTTCGCGGATGAAACCTTCGACGCGCTCGCCTCATCCTCCACGCTCGCCTATGCGCAGGACACGAAACAGGCGCTTTCCGAGATGGCGCGTGTGCTGAAGCCGGGGGGGCGGATGGCGTTTCACGCGGTGCATGATCCGGGCGCCGAACGTTGGCCGGAATCGAAGCGCACGGGCGTCGAGATCGCGACCTATCTGCGCGAACTCGGCATGGTGATCTATTATCACTCGGCCGTCAGCAAAACGAATTCGCAGGGGCGGCGGCAGACGACGCATGTTTTCGCCGCTCAAAAGCCTGACCCCGCGCAACCACTGGACGATCCGCTATTGTTGGCGCCCGAGATCGTGGCGCTGGACGCGACGGCCACGGCGATGCGCGCCTGAACCATGCGCACGGCCTTGCTATACGCGGAAGGCGGCTTTGTCGGGCGCGAGTATCACCACGCGCTGGCGCGCAATGGCCTCGCGCCGGATATGCTTTGCGCGGTTGGCGAATTTGGACAAGAGAGCGTGGCGCGCGAGGTCGCGCGGACCGGCGGCATGTGGCGACCGGCCGAAATTCCTGAAACGGCGCGTCCGCGCCGGTATGATCAACTGAGCGACGCTGATCTGTGGCGCGATCTGCGGGCGGCGGAGATCGAACTCGTGATTCAGGGCGGCGTTGGCGTCCTGACCACGGACATGTTGAACGCCGCGCGTCTGGGATTTCTAAACGTGCATCCCGGTAAGCTGCCGCAATACCGCGGTTCGACCTGTCCGGAATGGGCGATCGCGGAGAAAAACGATATTTTTCTGACGGCGCATATGATCGATGACGGCCTCGATAGCGGTCCGGTTTTGCTCGAACGCCGGTTCGAGTGGCGCGGATTCGCCAGCTATGAGGCGATGCGCGCGGCGATCTATCCGGCCTGCGCGGATCTGCTCGTATCGGCGCTCGTGATGCTGCGCGACGTGGAGCCCGGTGATCTCTCGCGGCTCTTGCATCCGCAGGATGAGCGGCTCGCCCAGCTGCGCCGGCCAATGCCGCCCGAGACGTTCGAGCAGGTGATCGCGGCCTTCGGCGGCGCCGGGGCCGTGTGCGGAGCGGTCCGGTGAGCATGGCCAACCGCGCGCGGACCATGCGTCCGGGTCGTCATGTGATCGCGATGGCGCTTCGCCTGCTTAACGCGTCGGAACGGCGCTGGATGGTAGGCCTTGCGGTTCTCGCAACGATCACCGAACTCTTGCAGATGGCGGCGTTGTTGTCGGTGATGCCGATCGTCGCGGTGATCCTGGACCCGGCGATGCTGCAAGGCGCGGGCATGCTCGCGCGGGTGTATGACGCGGTCGGCGCGCCGGGTCTCGACGCATTCGTGCTCGGCTTCGCGGGATGCGCGCTCATCCTGACGGTGATCGGTCATGTCGGCGCGTTTCTGGTGCAAGTGGCGATTGGCGTTTTTGTCCATCGCATCCAATTGCGCATGGGATCAAAGCTTTTGTCGCAGATCCTGTCCGCGCCCTATGCTTGGTTTTTGTGCGAGAATGCGGCGGCGTTGGTTCGGACGCTGCAAAACGACGTCACGCTTTGGAGCCGCGATGTGGTTGGCGGTCTTCTGAAGATGGCGACGCAAGTGATCACTGTGCTGATCGCCTGCGCCGTGGTCGTCGCGACAGCGCCCTTGACCGGCGTGATCGCGCTGTTGGTTCCGATTGTCGCGGCCGTCTTCGTGCTCCGCGCATTGCGCGGCTGGCAGATCGGTTGGAGTCAGCGAAAGCGCGCGGCGGCCGAGCGTACGGCGATCACGCTGAATGAGAGCTTCAGCGGCGTGAAGGATGTGCAAATCACCGGCTCGGCGTCTCATTTTGTCGGGCGCTTTCGTCGGGATTTCGGCGATATGAGCTATGCGGCGCATGCGCTGCTGCTGTTCGGTCAGGCGCCGCCCGCTCTGCTGTTGATGTTTGGCCAGGTCGCGCTTCTTTTCTTCGCCGTCGTCGTGTGGCGAACCATGGGGGGCGGTCAAGAAGCGGCGGCGCTGCTGGCCATCATCGTGCTTGTGAGCGCGCGTGTCGTGCCGGCCGTCAGCCGCGTCTCCGCGAGCGCCGCGGTGATCACCAATGCGCTGCCCTGGGTCGAGGCGATCGCGGCGCTGCGCGAAAGCGTCGATCGGGCGCATGCCCAGGCGCCGACCGCCTCTGGGCCGACGCCGCCTCCCGCCGACTGGGCCGTGATCCGGGCCGAGCGGCTCAGCTACGCCTATCCGAACGCGCGAGGACACGCCGTCGAAGCGGTCAGCTTCGAGATCGAGCGTGGCGGAATATACGGCCTTGTCGGCCCGTCAGGCTCCGGCAAGAGCACGATTGTCGACTTGCTGCTCGGATTGCTGCGGCCGAGCGCGGGCCGGGTGCTGATTGGACGCACGCCGCTCTCTGAGATTGACGCGTCGGCGTGGCGTCGGGCGATCGGCTATGTGCCGCAAACGCCGTATCTGGTGCATGCGTCGCTGCGCGAGAACGTCGCCTTCGGCTTGTCGCGGGGCGCGGCCGATGATGATCGCGTGCGCGACTGCCTCCGCCGCGCAGGTCTCGACGCGTTTCTCAGCTCGCTTCCCGACGGGCTGGACACGGATCTTGGCGATCGGGGCGCGTCGCTTTCCGGAGGGCAGCGCCAACGGGTCGCGATCGCCCGCGCGCTCTATAAGCAGCCGGAGATTCTGGTGCTCGATGAGGCGACATCGGCGCTCGACGCGGAGACGGAGCAGCGCATCCAACGCACGATTCTGGCGCTGCGCGGCCATGTCACCGTTGTGATCGTCAGCCATCGGAGCAGCAGCATTCTCGGATGCGACGCTGTGCTCAAGCTGAACGACGGCGCGTTGGAGACACGGAGCCTGGCGTCCGGCGACATCGATCTGGATGCGATCGTTGAGGGAACGCGGCATGACGCATGATCATCAGTTTCACGCGCGGTTCTCGATCGCCGATCGCGAGATCGGGCCGGGCTGTCCCGCGCTGTTTATCGCGGAGGCGGGGGTCGCGCATTTTGGCGACATGGCGCTGGCGCGCGATCTGGTGGACCTCGCGGCTGAAGCCGGGGCTGATGTGTTCAAGACCCAGTTCTTCGATGTCGAAGAGCTGTTCGCGGACCGCGCCGGTGACTGGCGAGACCGATTGCGGCCGCGAAATCTGACGCTGGATCAGGCCCATGAGTTGAAGCGGCGGTGCGACGACAAGGGCCTGCTGTTCATGTCCACGGCCCATGATGAAAGCCGGCTCCCCTGGCTTGAGGCGTTGGACGCGCCGGCGGTCAAAATCGGCTCCGGCGAGCGCGGCAATCTGAGATTTCTCCGGCGGCTGGCGTCCCTGGGGCGGCCGATGATCCTGTCGACCGGCATGTACGCCGAGGAGCATGTGCGGGAGGCGGTCGCGGCCTGCGCCGAGGGTGGTTGTGAGCGCTTGGCGCTGCTTCACTGCGTGACCAGCTACCCCACGCCGCCCGAGGAAGTGAACCTGGCGGCGATGGATGCTCTTTGCGCGATGTTCGGGGGCCCCGTTGGCTATTCGGATCACACAATCGACGATCGCGCGGTGCTGGCCGCGGTCGCGCGCGGCGCGCAGGTTATCGAAAAGCACATCACCATTCTTCGGGATGTGCCGAACGCCCAGGATTGGAAAGTGTCGGCGGGACCGGAGGATCTGAAGCCGCTGATCGACGACATACGCCGGGTCGAGACGATGATCGGCGTCGCGAAAAAATCGCCGACAATCTCAGAGCAAGCGGCGAGCTGGGCGTTGAAATCGCTGGTGGCGGCGCGGGATCTCGCGCAGGGCAGCGTGCTCGCGGATGCGGATCTCGCCGCGAAACGACCTGGCGACGGCATTGCGCCGAGCCGGATCGGCGAGGTGCTCGGGCGTCGGCTGCGCCGCCCCCTGCGGCGCGACGAGGCGATCGCGCTTGAGGATGTCGAATGACCTCCCGTCGGATCTGCGTCGCCCTGACCACGCGGGGCAATTACGCGAAAATGCGCACGACAATGGAGGCGATCGAGGCGCATCCGGCGCTGTCTTTGCAGTTGCTGGTCGGCGGCGCCCTGCTTGATCGGGAATATGGTGATTTTCCGGAGCGGATTCGGGCCGACGGGTTCGAGATCGACGGCGTGTTGGACTACATTCAGCCCGGCAAGACGCTGGAGAGCGTCGCGGCGTCCAGCGCGCGTTGCCTGGAGATCGTGTCCGAATCGCTCGCGCGGCTGCGGCCGGATTATCTGATGATCGTCGCGGATCGCTATGAGTGCCTTTCATTGGCGCAGGCGGCCCTGTGCCTGAACATTCGGATCGCCCATCTCGAAGGTGGCGAAGTTTCCGGCTCAATCGACGAGCGGATCCGGCACGCCATCACAAAACTTGCGCATATACACTTCCCGGCGAACCAGGATGCGGCGGCGCGATTGGCGCGGATGGGGGAGGCGGAGGCGTCGGTCTTCACGGTTGGCGCGTCCAGCCTGGATCAGCTTGCAGATTTGGATCTTGAGGATCTCGCCGCGACTCAGGACGTGCTGAACGCGCGCGGCGTCGGCGCCGATTTGCGGATCGTGGATGGCGGGTTCGTCTTGATCTCGCAGCATCCGGTGGCGACCGAGTTCGACGCCGCGGCGCGTCAATTCGCCGAGACGGTCGAGGCCGTGCGCCAACTCGGACGGCCGACGGTCTGGATCGCGCCCAATGATGAAGCCGGCGCGGAAGCGGCTTTGGCGCCGGTGCGCGCGTTGATTGCGACGGGAACGCCGCCGGTTCGGATGATCGGCGGGCTCGGGATCGCCGACTACGCGGCGTTAATGCGGCATGCGGATTGTCTAATCGGGAACTCCTCGAGCGGGCTGCGGGAAGCGGCGTATCTCGGGGTTCCCGCGGTGAATATTGGCGGGCGGCAGCGTAACCGCGCGCGGGGGCCGAATGTGATCGACGCGCCGCATGAGGCGGGCCGTATCGTCGAGGCCGCCCGGTTGCAAATGGCGCGGGGCCGTCTGCGATCCGACTCGATCTATGGCGACGGGCGCTCGGGCGAGAAGATCGCCATGGCGCTGGCGAGCAACTGGCCGGATCTTGACAAGGCGATCAGTTACTAAAGCGCCGGCTGAAAACTGGGAGCCGGTTTTCGGAACCACTGGCGCGAAAAAAACAAATACATGGAAAAAAAACAGAATGTTTTCGATTTTCAATCCGGCGTTCTAGATGAGCGTGTTAGCCGTGATCCCCGCGCGCGGAGGCTCGAAGGGGGCCAAGAACAAGAATCTGCGACCGATCGCGGGTCGGTCATTGGTGGCGCGGGCGGTGGAGGCCGCGTCTGGCGCGCCTTGCATCGAGCATGTCCTCGTCTCAACGGATAGCGAAGCGATCGCGGCGGCGGCGATCGCCGCGGGCGCCGAAGCTCCGTTCCTGCGTCCGGCGGAGCTTGCGACGGACAAGGCGACTGTCATGGCCGCGCTACAGCACGCCGTCGGGATGTTCGAAAATTTGCGTGGAGTTGAAATCGAGGTCATCGCGATTGTCGAGCCGACCAGCCCATTTCGATGCGCGGCTCATGTCGAGGCGGCGGTGGCGCGGTTTCGAGCCGGCGGATGCGCGTCTGTCGCGACTGTCTGTCCGTTGGAGCGCAAACCGCAGAACATCTTCACGAAAACATCGGACAACGCGCTGCGGCCATATATCGACGCGCCACGCGAGTTTTACGCGAACCGACAGGAGATGGCGCATCTCTGCCGTGTAAACAGCGCCGTCTACGTGACGTCCCATCACGCATTGATGGCGCGGGGGGAGTTGCTTCCGGCGCCGGTTGGATATGTCGAGATGAGCGCGATCGAGTCGACGAATATTGACGAGGAGATCGATTTCGCGCTTGCGGAGCTGGTTGCCGGCCAACGGCCGGATCTCGGACGGCGGATCTAAGAAAACACAGCTTAAAGCATTTCCCAATCGAACGCGCTCGCGGGAAATGCTCTGGTTCTTTGTTTTATCGCATTTTCGAACCGCGAAACCGGGGCTGCTTTCGCTGAAAATGCTCTCTAGCAACGCGTCCTTCCGGACGTCGAATGCCTGCTCCGCCTCGCATCGAGCGACGCTGACGGGCGCCGGGCGACAGATTTAGGAGTAACATGAGATGCGTGTTCTGGTTCTGGGTGGCGATGGATATCTTGGATGGCCGACGGCGATGCGGTTCTCGCAGCGCGGCGATACGGTCATGGTTGTGGACAATTTCGCCAAACGTCGTTGGGAGCTTGAGGATGGCGTCGAGCCGATTATCGCGATCCCGACACTGCATCGGCGCGTGGCGCGTTGGCGCGAGGTGAGCGGGCGCGAAATCGAGATGCAGGTTGGAGACCTCTGCAATCACCGTTTCGTCTATAGCGTGCTCAATAACTTCAAGCCGGACGCGATCATTCATTACGCCGAGCAACCATCGGCGCCTTATTCCATGCAAAGCCGCGAAAAAGCGGTCTACACGCAGCACAATAATGTTGTCGGCAACTTGAATCTTGTGTTCGCGATGCAGCATGCCTGCCCCGATGCGCATCTGGTGAAGCTTGGCACGATGGGCGAATACGGCACGCCAAACATCGATATCGAAGAGGGTTGGATCAAGATTGAGCATAATGGTCGAGAGGATACGGTGATGTTTCCCAAGCGGCCCGGGAGTTTTTACCATCTCTCCAAGGTGCATGACTCGAATAATATCGAGTTCGCATGCCGCATTTGGGGGATGCGTTGTACTGACCTCAATCAAGGCGTCGTCTACGGCATTGATACCGACGAGACGGAGATGCACGAGGATTTGCGCACGTCGTTCCACTATGACGATATTTTTGGAACCGTGCTGAATCGATTTCTTGTGCAGGCCTCTGTCGGCGCTCCGCTGACCGTCTATGGCGCTGGCGGTCAGACGCGCGGCTTCCTGAACATTCGAGACACCATCGCCTGTGTTGAAATCGCCGCTGACAATGCGGCCACTCGCGGAGAGTTCCGGGTGTTTAATCAGTTCACCGAGCAGTTCTCCGTGAATGAGCTGGCGCATGCGGTGCGACATGCAGGCGCGCGGGCGGGCTTGGAGGTCGAACTGCGCCGGTTGGAGAACCCGCGGGTGGAGTTGGAAGATCACTATTACAACGCGAAGCATTCGAAGTTGACGGAACTCGGATTGCAACCGCATCTGCTGGACGAGGCGGCGCTTGATTCAATGTTGAAGAAGGTGCGGGCGCAGTGCGCTCATGTTGATCCGGGCGTGTTCACGCCGCGCGTTCGGTGGTCTCGCTGAGATCAGCGTCATCCCCCACGGCGAAGTCTCGATGCAACAACCTGGAGAGAGACATGAGTGAGATTGCTGAGACGACGCGGATTTGGTTGTGCGACTTGACTTACACCCAGCAGACAATCGCGTCCGACATCATGCCGGCGGCGGTGGGCTGCATCGGCGCCTATACGCAGAAGCATATCGGCGATGGGGTCGAGATCCGGATTTTCAAGTTTCCGGAAAAGCTGATTGAGGCGATCGAACGGGATCCGGCGCCGCATATCGTCGGCTTCTCGCACTATGCGTGGAACGCTGAACTCGGGCGCGCCTTCGCTGCGGCCGTGAAGCGCGCGCATCCGACCGTGGTGACGGTGTTTGGCGGGCCGAACTATCCGACCACGTCGTACGAACAGGAGGCCTATCTTCGCGCGCTCCCCGAGGCGGATTTTTACATCGTCAAGGAAGGCGAGGTGGCGTTCGCGAAACTATCCGCCGAGTTGATGCGGGTTGATTTCGATCCCGCCGCCGCGTCGCTCGATCTACCGTCGGTGCATCGTCTGCGGCCATGTGGCGCGTTTCACGCGGCGGAGACTGAGGAGCGCATCCTCGATATGGAGGAGATCCCATCGCCTTATCTGCTCGGCATGATGGACGAGTTCTTCGAGGGACGCATGCTGCCGATCATGCAAACGAATCGCGGTTGCCCGTTTCGCTGCACATTTTGCGTTGAAGGCTTGTCCTACTATTCGAAAGTGGCCAAGGATAAGGGCCGGCGGAAGTTTAACGAGCTGGAATACATCACCTGCAAGATGGCGGAGCTTCACGCATCGGGCGACAGCGCCCGAAGTGATCTGCATATAGCGGACTCGAATTTCGGGATGTACAAGGAGGATCTCGATTTCTGCGCGCATATCGCCGAGATGCAGCGCGATCATGGGTACCCGAAATATGTCAACGTCGCCACGGGCAAGAACCACAAGAAACGCGTGCTGGAAGCGGCGCGAATGATCAACGGAGCGTTGCGGCTTTCCGGTTCCGTTCAGAGCCTTGATCGGGATGTGTTGAAGAACATTGATCGCAGCAACATTAATGAAAAAGAGATCATGGATCTCGCGATCGAGTCGAGTGAGATTGGAGCGAACAACTATTCGGAGATCATTCTGGCGTTGCCCGGCGATAGCAAGGAAGCTCATTTCCATACGATTCAGACCGTTGTCGAGGCTGAATTCAACACGATTTGCCTCTATCAACTAATGCTGCTTCCCGGCACGGAGCTCGCTTCGCGCGAGAGCGTCGAAAAATGGGGCATGCAGACAAAGTACCGCGCCCTGCCGCGCTGTTATGGCCATTTCGATTGTAACGGTGAAGAGATCAACGTCGCCGAGATTGAAGAAATCTGCGTCGAGAATGAGTCAATATCTTTCGCGCAATATCTCGAATGCCGACGTTTTCATCTGATGATCAATGTTTTCTACAATGACGGAGTCTTCAAGGAAGTCTTACGGCTGCTCGGCATGCTTGGCCTGTCGAAATTCGAATGGCTTGAACGGTTATACAAGTTTGCCGGCAATGCCGAGTTCGAGGGCCTGATTCAAGACTTCCTCGGAGAGACCCGGTCGGAGCTCTGGAGCAGCCGCGCGGATATCGAGGCGTTCACGCGCGATCACGAGAACATCAGACGCTACATCGACGGTGAATTCGGGGCGAATCTGATCTTCAAATACCGCTCGATCGCCTTGGTGCATCATGTCGCGGCGCTCTCCGAAGTCGCCTGCAGCGTGACTGAGGAGATGCTCGCCGATCACGGTCAAGAGAATGTCAGCGAGTTCGCCAAGGAGCTTATTCTGTTCTCGCAACTGCGCATGACTGATCTGTTCTCGCAACTGCGCATGACTGATCTGTTCCGCAATATCGACATAACGCATCGGGCGCGTTTTCACTATGCGGTGGGGCGCTTCTTCGATGGCGATGAGCTGGCGGATCCCACCGCCTATCGACTGCCCGAACCGGTTGAAATCTCTTTTGGACATTCAAATTCACAGCAGTCGACGCTGCGTAATTTTCTCGCCGTTTACGGAGACAGCGTCGCGGGGCTCTGCCGCATCCTTGCAAAAGTATATGTGCGAAAGTTGTTTCGAAGCGCGAGCTCCTCGGCGACGGCGCATGATTTCAGCGCGCGCGAGGAGATCATCGTTCAGGGGCAAACCAGCGGTTTGAATGAATTTGTCTGAGCCGATACGCGGTTCTCGCAACGGATTATGGTTGAACGACACGCCGCGCGCGGCGCGCAAATTCAGGGTTCTATGATGGTATCCGACTTCAACTCCGGTCGCGCGGGCGGGCGGCCGAAGGCGCTCGTCTTCATCGACTATGACATGCTGATCCGGCACTTTATCCAAAGCGGCGCTTTCGAGGAGATGTCCAGACGATATGACATCACCTGGGTGTTTCACTCGGACGCCACTTCTGAGAAACAAGGAATATACACGGATGTGGATCAACTCGATCTTCCCCGCGTCCAGCGCGCGGAAGTGCCGAGAAAGCGAATGGGACGTTGGGACATGCTGTATTGCCCAACGGTGCTTAACAATCAGCGTGGCACGAGTAATTTTGAGTCGCGGCTCGAGCTGATGTATGTGACGCGGGATCCGAAATGGACGCGAAGATACAAGCTTCTTTCTTCTCCTTATATCTTTCCGTTCTATCGATGGCTCTTCCAACGAGCGATGGGCGTGTACAAGCCGCTCCGCGATTTGATCGCGCGGGAAAAGCCGAACATCGTGATTCATCCAAGCATTCTGCAAGGCTATTTCATCAACGAGCTTTGTCCGATCTGCCGTGAATTGAAGATTCCGTTCCTTTGCCTGATGAACTCGTGGGACAATCCTTCTCAGAAAGCCGCCGCGACCGGACGTCCAGACAAGCTTGCGGTTTGGGGGCCGCAATCGCGTCGGCATGCGATCGAATATATGAAAATGCCGCCGGAAGATGTGCATGTGTTCGGCGCGGCGCAGTTTCAACTATACCGCGATCCCGTGCGTGAGAGCGACGCTGAATTGCGAGAGACGTTCGGCGCGCCCCAGGGCGTTCCGATCATTCTTTATGGCGGCACGAGCAAGGGCGTTATGGAGGCGCCGCATCTCGAACTGCTGGATCGGGCCATCGAGGAGGGCCGCATCCCCAAGTGCCATATCCTTTATCGTCCTCATCCCTGGCGCGGGCCGCTGATGGAAGGCGAACGCGATTTCTACAGCTACGCGTTTCGCCATGTGACCATGGATCCGTTCATGGCCGATTTCTATCGCGGGGCGACCATGGGAGGGGATGTTGGTTTCAGCATGGCGAGCTACGATGTGACGCGCAAAGTGATGAAGCTGGTCTCCGCGGTCACATCGGCGCTGTCGACGATTTTGCTGGAGGCGATCATGCATCAGAAACCCGTGCAGATTTTGCTGGAGGGACAGACCGGCAGCAAGCTGTCGGAAGGCCTGCTGAAGCTCGGGCCGAACCTTACCCACTTCGCCGATCTGCAGGGGCCCGGCGTCCTCTACTGCTCTGATCGAGAACAAATCGCGCCGGGATGCGCGCGATTGCTGGAGCTGACGACGGATGAGCCGACTCTGCGTGCGTTGAAAGCGCTGGGAGAAGAGTTCGTCGACATGTCCGGGCCCCGCTATGGCGAGCGATTGGCGTCGCTTGCGGATGAGATGATCGGAGGCGCATCCGCTTCGGTCGCGCAGACGCTCGACGCCTCCACGCCGGCTCAAGCCGAGCTTGCGGCGGTGGAATCGCGATGAGCAGGATGAACGAGGCTTATCGTGGCGTCTCGGTCGCCATTACAGGCGGCGCCGGGCTCATCGGCTCTTTCTTGAGCGAGCATCTGCTCGACATGGGCGCGGACGTGATCGTCGTCGACGATTTCTCGAAGGGGCGGCGCGCCAATCTGGCGGGCTTCAACGATCGCCTGGAAATTCGCGAAGGCGATCTTGAAGAGCCTGAATTCGCCAGACGGACCCTCGACGGGGCCGAGATCATCTTTCATCTCGCAAGCCGCGCCTATGGCGTCGGCTATGGCGCGGGGCGGCATCTCGAGATCCTACAGCACAATGAGCGGTTGACCAACAATGTGCTCGAAGCGATCGCGGCGCATCGTCCGCGCCGCGTGCTCGTCGTGAGCTCATCCTGCGTCTATGATGATGGCGGGCCGGGCATGACCGCAGAGGCGCCGGTGTTTGACGGTGATCCCGAGCAGGTCAATCGCGGCTATGGCTGGGCCAAGAGATTTCTTGAGAAAAAGGCCGAATTCTACGCGGAACATACCGGCGTGCCGATCACCATTGTCCGGCCCTTCAACATCTATGGCGAACGATACCGTTGGGTTGGCGAGCACAGTCACGCCGTGCCGATGCTGGTGAAGCGGATCATGGATGGCGAAGATCCGGTCACGATCTGGGGCAGCGGACGGCAGCGGCGCTCCTATATCCACGCATCCGACGCCGCCCGCATGATGATGGCGCTGGTCGCGGCGGGCTGGTCCGAAGCGCCGGTCAATCTCGGCTCGGAAGAGACCATCGCCATCCGAGATCTGACCGCGCTGATCTGCGCGTTGACGGGCCGCGCGCCCGCGCTCATCACCGACGAGACGAAACCGGAGGGTCGCTTTGTCAAAAGCGCGGATATGAGTCGTTTTCGCCAAATCGCGCCGGACTTTACCCCGAACATATCTCTGGAGGAGGGCTTGCGCGCGATGATTCCCTGGTATCACGCGACATTCGACGCCGCGCAGGATCACGCCGACGATTTGGCGTCCGCCTCATGAGTGACGCTGTGATCGGGGAGGCGTCTATCGACGCCGAGAACTCGGTATGCGCGGGCGCCCGCAAGCCTCGCGTGGCGATGGTGTTTCCATCGGCTGGCCGCATGGCGCGGTTCGAAGCGATTGCGCGCGGCGCGGCGCCGAGAGAGTTCTTCTATGGTTGGTTCGGCGCCCGCGAGCAAGGGCTCGAGATCGCGCTCTGCGATAGCCGAAAAGAGCCGGAAAACCTCGCATCCCGCGCCGAACTGGAGATTTGCAAGCTTCGCAACAATATCTCGAAATTCGGCCTTGCTCGGCCTCGGGTCCGCGCGCTGGCGCCAGAGCTGGCGGCCTGCGATGTCGCCATGAGCTTCACGGACGCCTTCTCGCTCAACCTTGGCCTTTACGCGCCCGCGTTGCGCCGCCGGCCGCTGTTGCTGGGTGGGTTTCACGGCCTCGCCGATATGATCCACGAGGTGCGTCCGAGCTTTCAATCCTGGGCGCGTCGCAAGATCGCGCAAGGATTGCGCGGGCTCGATCATGCGTTCTTCTTTGGCGAGGCGGATCGGATGGAGTCGATCCGCCTCTATGGTCTCGACGCCGCGCGCGCGCATCTGTTCCGGTTTGGCGTCGACACCGATTTTTGGACGCCCGGCGATCATGCTCTGCCCGAACAGGGGTTTGTGGCTTCGGTCGGCTCGGACCCGAAGCGGGACTATCAAACCCTGCTTTCATGCGAACTCGACGCGCCGCTCAAGATCGTCACCCGCCTGCCGCTGAGCGCGACTCGGATGAAGCGTCCGATCGAGGTGCTGCGCGGCTCGCTCCACAACATGGCGATCACCGATCAAGTCTTGCGGGATCTCTACCGGGCCGCTTCGGTGGTCGCGTGTCCGGTAAGGGATGTGTTTCAGCCGTCGGGTTACAGCGTCACCTTGCAGGCGATGGCCTGCGGCAAGCCGGTGGTGTTGTCAAAGATCCGCGGGCTCTGGGATCGGGACGTGTTTCGCGATGGCGAGAACTGCCTCCTGGTTCCGCCGGGTGATCCGGAATTGTTAACCCGGGCGATCAATCGGCTGCTGATCGATCCGGCCCTGGCGCAACGGATCGGCGCCGCCGCCAGGGACACGGCGGTGAGGGGTTTTGATCTGGCGCGGATGAACGCGTCTCTAACCGGGCTTATCGATCAGGTTTGGCGCGCGCGATCGACGGCGCAGGCGGTGGCGGCATGAAGCTCGCGATCGGCTATCATCTTCAGAACGGCCCGTGGGGCGGCGGCAATCAGTTTGGGCATGCGTTGGCGCGCGCCGCGGAGGCGCGAGGCGATCAGGTTCGATTCACGCTCGATGATCCCGATATCGATTTGATCCTGCTCACGGATCCGCGCGGTCGCTCGCCGCAGATCAGTTTCGACGCCGGCGCGGTCCTGCGCTATGTCGCGCTTCGCAATCGCCGGGCCCTGGTCGCGCATCGAATCAATGAATGCGATGAACGCAAGGGCACGCGGTTCATGAACCGTCTGCTCCGGCGCGCGAACTATGCGGCCGACCACACCATTTTCATCGCCTCTTGGCTGAAGGATCTTGCGCTCTGGCGGGGCGATCGGCCGCATTCCGTGATACTCAACGGCGCCGATCGGAGCATCTTTCACGATCATGGCGCATCTGGTTGGGACGGCGTCGGCCCGTTGCGCTTGGTGACGCATCACTGGGGCGGCAATCATCTGAAGGGGATGGATATCTATCGGGCGCTGGATCGCCTCTGCGCCGATCCGACGCGGGCGCCGCGGATGGAGTTCACATATATCGGCAACTCGCCTCAGGGGGCCAATCTCCGCGTCGATCTGCCGAATTCGCGCGTGCTGGAGCCTCTCGGCGGCGCGGAGCTGGCGGCGGAGATCGCCGCGCATCATGTCTATATCACCGGGTCTCAAAACGAGCCGGCGGGAATGCACCATGTCGAGGGGGCCCTTTGCGGGTTGCCGCTGCTCTATCGGCGCAGCGGCGCCTTGCCGGAATATTGCGAAGGTTTCGGCTTTGGCTTTGACGGTCCGGCGGATTTCGACGGCGCGCTGAGTCGGATGATCGCCGAATACAAGCAGCGACGTGCGGCGATGAAAGCCTACCCGCATGATTCCGCGGCGATGACGGCGAGCTATCTCGCGCTGTTCGATCAGATGTTGGCGGAGCGCGATGAATTGAGACGCACGCGTCGGCTGTGGCGCAACCCTTGGCTCGTGCTGCGCAACCAGGCGCCGGTATACTGATCCATTTTCTCTTGGCGGATCGATTCATGCGAAAAGACTACATGCAAGTCGCCGGCGATTCAGCGGTCGACGAGACCGATTTTGTCGAAGCCCATTGGACGAAGATTTGGGAGCAGGAGGGAGGCCCCTCCGGTCGTATCGACAAGATTCCACGCCAGGACGAATATCGCCATATGGTGCCGCACCTTGCGGATCTTCCGCTGCCGGCGCGGATCCTGGATGGTGGCTGCGGGACCGGGGAATGGGTGTTGGCCTTGCGGCGCAAGGGCTTCGATGTGGTTGGGCTCGATCTCAGCCGCAAGACCGTCGCGCAGTTGAACGAGCTGTTTCCCAACGCCGAGTTTGTCGCCGGAGATGTGCGCGACACAGGCTTTTCCGATCAGAGTTTTGACGCCTACTATTCTTGGGGCGTGTTCGAGCATTTCGAAGCCGGCCCGCTGGCCTGCCTGTCGGAAGCGTTTCGAATCCTGAAACCCGGCGGTTTGTTGTTCGCCTCCACGCCACTCGACAATTTGCGCCATTCGCTCAAGGGCGCGTTCGCGCGGCCGGTTGAGGGCGTGGCGCCCGACAAGACGCGGTTTTATCAGTATCGGTTCACGCGGGCCGAGTGGGCGCATGAGGTGAGCCGCGCGGGCTTCGAGATCGTCGCCATGCATCCGATCCACAAGCGCCAGGGCGTTTTGCGGAGCCTTCATCACACTCTCGGCATGCCCTATCCGTGGCTGCTGACACGGGGCATGGCCGCCGGTCTGGCGTATCTCGCGCCGGCGAGCTGGTTCGCCCATATGAATCTCGTCGTGGCGCGCAAGCCGTTGCGCGCGGCGGCGGTGGCCGATGCGCCGCCGGTCAGCGGTTTCGGCGTCGCCGTCGAGGCGGCGGCGGGGACGACGACATGATTCGCGAGATTCTGGGGCCGCTAAAGCCGGCGGCCGCGGCCGCGCCGTTCCGAATTGGCGCGGCGCTTGGGCTTTGGCGGAGCCGCGGCGCGCCGGTGCAGTTTGTGACAGAGAACGCCGACTGGGCGATCCGTTGGGTGGGCGAACATGTGCGTGATGCGATCGAGCCTCTTGCTCCCGGCGCAGTCGCGGTGACGTCGGCTCCGCAGAAAATCACCGACCGGCTCGTGCATTTCGGATCGCAATATATGTGGCTGCGCTGGCGACGCCACATGCTTCATGGCAATCGCTACGTGACGTCGTTCTTTCATGGCAAACCCGAGGACGGGCCCGAGATCGCCGCGCATATACGCGAGTTCCTGGATACGACGCCTCATCTCTCGCGGATCGTCACCGGCGCGAGCATCGTCGAGCGGCGGTTGCTCGATTGGGGCGTGCCGCGCGCGCAGCTCGTGCGGATTCCGATCGGCGTCGACACGCAGGCGTTTCGGTCGCCTTCGGCCGGCCAGCGCCACGCCGCGCGCGCCGCGCTTGGCCTTGGGGCGGATCGCTTCGTGGTCGGCTCTTTTCAAAAAGACGGCGTCGGCTGGGGCGACGGCATGGAGCCGAAGCGTATCAAGGGGCCGGATTTGTTCCTGGATGCGGTGCGCGAAATCGCCGTGAATCGCCCGGTCACCGTGCTGCTGACCGGGCCCGCGCGCGGCTTCGTCAAGGCTGGGCTCGAGTCCATGGGCGTGCCGTTTGTGCATCGCTATGTGCCGGAGCAGTCCGATCTCGCCGCCTGCTACCACGCGCTGGATCTCTATTTGGTCTCCTCGCGCGAGGAGGGGGGGCCCATGGGGCTGATGGAGAGCATGGCCAGCGGCGTGCCGGTCGCCGCGACGCCGGTCGGCATGGCGCCGGATCTGATCGAGCATGGGGTGACGGGCGCGCTCGCCAGGGCCGAAGATGGCGTTGACCTGGCGCGCAAGGGACTCGAACTGGTCGAGCGCCCCGAGACGCTTGACGCGATGCGACATCGCGCGCGGGCGGCTGTGATGGTCGCCGATTGGGCGACAGTGGGCCGTGATCACTGGCGCGAGATCTACATGCCGTTGCTGGGCTCGTGAGCCAGCGCGCTTTGCGCGATCCGCTGGCCAAGCGGGCGCTGCGGGCGGGATGGCGCGTGGCGCAAACGGCGCGCACGCTCGCCGCCGCGCCGGTGTCCGGCGGCGGGCTTGAACCACGCGTTTTCTATGGCGGCGCGCGGTCGGGCGATGTCGGCGGACCTTTGGTGAAGGTGCAGCGCCTGCGCGCGCATTTTTCCGAGCACTGCTGGCGTTACAATCTCGTCTATGGACTTTCCAATGCGGTCTATCTGCCACCGGCGGCGATGGCCGTGCTGCGCTGGCGCGGCGTGCCGATGGTGCATAATCAGAACGGCGTCTTTTGGCCCGGCTGGTTTCACGGTGATTGGCGAAAGCGCAATGCGGTGATGGCCGAAGCCTATCGCCGCGCCGACTATGTTTTTTGGCAGAGCGAATTCTGCCGGGCGGCGGCGGATCGTTTTTTGGGCGCGCGGCCGGGGCCGGGCGAAGTTTTGTTCAACGCCATCGATCTCTCGCGGTTTCACCCGGCGGACGAACGGCCGTCGCGCCCGTTCACCTTGCTTCTCACCGGCAAGATCGATGAGCACATGGCGTACCGCCTGATCAGCGCCGTCGAAGGACTCGCGGCGGCCGATGCGATGGGCGCGCCGGCGCGGTTGACAGTCGCGGGCTGGATCGCACCGGCGGCGCAAGCCCAGGCGCGCGCGCGCGCCAGAGCGCTCGGCGTCGCCGATCATGTCGACTTCACAGGCGCCTATACCCAGCAGCGGGCGCCGGAGATCTACCGGTCCGCCGACGCCTATATCAACACCACCTACAAGGACGCTTGTCCAAACGCCGTGATCGAGGCGCTGGCGTCAGGATTGCCCGTGATTCACTCCGACAGCGGCGGCGCGCCGGAGCTTGTCGGCCCGGAGGCGGGGGTCGGGCTGCCGGTTCCTGATATGTGGGACAGAATCTGCCCACCTGAGTCGGAGGCGGTCGGCGCGGCGCTGGCGAAAGTAATCGCGGCGCCGAACGAGATGGCGCGCGCGGCGCGGCGACGGGCCGAGGCGCGGTTCGGCCTCGATCATTGGATCGAGCGGCATCGCGCTGTGTTCACGGATCTTTTGACGCGAAATCAAGAGCCGCGCGTGGTGGCGGGCTCGGCGCGTTCGCATTCTGATAAATTGAAACGCGATCTGGAGGCGCGTGGATGAAACGGTTTCTTTTGGGGCTCGCCGATTTGTTCGGCTATGTCTGGCGCATCGCGCCGGGCGGGCTAAGGGCGCGCGCGATCACCGGGCTGCTGGTGCTTGAGTCACGTCATCCAGATCCCGCACAGGGATTGAAGCGTCTGATGATGGCCCGCGATCGACTGGATCACGTCACCGCGGAGCGGGCGATGGCGCTCGGCGCCGGCGTTCATCCGAAGCATCGGCTCACCCGCTACCACGATTTCTTCAGCGAGCGGGTCGCCGACGGCGAGCGGGTGCTCGATGTCGGATGCGGCGTTGGCGCCGTGGCCCGCTCCGTGGCGAAGGCGCATCCGGCCAGCGTGGTGGTCGGCGTCGACTATGACGCGCCACGGCTTTCGCAGGCGCATGCGGGCGACAACCCGCCGAATCTCCGTTTCGTCATGGGCGACGCGACCAAGGATCTGCCCGAAAGCGGCTTCGATGTCGTGATCTTGTCGAACGTGCTCGAACATATCGTCGATCGACCGGGCCTGCTTCAGGCGCTTCAGACAGCGACAGGCGCGCGCCGTTTCCTGATCCGAGTGCCTCATTTTGAACGCGACTGGACCATGCCGCTGCGCCGTGAGCTTGGCGTGAACTACTACTCCGATCCGGACCACAAGATCGAGCACACGCTCGACGAGTTCGATGCGGAAATGCGCGCGGCGGGGCTTGAGGTCACCGAGCTGCGCACTCCCTGGGGCGAGATTTGGGCGTCATGCCGACCTCTGTCATGACCCCTGTCGCGACGTCGGCGGCGGAGCGTGTGAGCGTCGTCGTTCCCTGCTTCAACAGCGGGGCGACGCTGGCGCAGACGGTTTCGAGCCTGCGCGCGCAAACTTGGCCGGATCTTGAGATCATCCTGGTGGATGACGGCTCGACGGAGCCGGCGACGATCGCGGAGATCGCGAGAATAGAACGAGAGGGCGATGTTGTGGTGCTGCGCCAGCCGAATAGCGGTCTGCCCGCCGCGCGCAACACGGGCATGAGGCGGGCGACGGGCGCATTCCTATTGCCGCTCGACGCGGATGACTGGCTGGACGCGGAGGCGATCGCGAAATTGCACGCGACCTTGGCGACAGCTGTCCCGTCGATTGGCTTCTCCTACGCGTATCTGGCGCTGGAGGGAGAGGGGAGCGGCGTGCTGCGCAAGCACTACAATCTGTTCGAGCAACTCTTTTTGAACCAGCTTCCCTACTGCCTTTTGATGCGCCGTGAGCTGTGGGAGCGATCGGGCGGTTATGACGAGAGCATGCGTGGCGGCTACGAGGATTGGGAGTTCAATATCCGCCTAGGGCTGCTTGGGATCTTCGGCCGCGCAACCCCGGAGCCGTTGTTTCATTATCGAATTTCGAGCACGGGAATGTTGATGGCGCAATCCAGCGGTAAACATCACCAGCTATGGCGGGGGATTCAGCGAAAGCATGCGAAAGCCTATCGGCTGGGCGCGCTGGTGCGGCTATGGCGCGTCTGGAGGCGCGCGCCGTCGAACCATCCACTTTGGTTCTATTTCGGTTGGTTCGCGGCGTACAATATTCTTCCCAAGCGGTGGTTCATGAAAATATTTGCGATGTTGCGACCGATGTCGCAATCCCGCCGGGCGACTCGGGCGGCCTCCTAGGCCAGCCTTTCATCCCTCGAAACACAGTTTTGCACGTCCTTTTTCACATGATGAATAAGCCGTTGACGCTGCGCCCGGCGCGCCCGTAATGCGAAGCTCAGAAGAATGGAATCGAATTTTTTGGCGATGTGCGCGACATCAAGGCGATCGACGATCCTAAGGCGTGGCCGTGCGCGGGCGGATCTGAAGCGCCTTGGACGTGGATTCGGAGACCGCGCATGAAGCTGGACCCTCAGAAGCTGAAGGCGGAACAGGATTTGCTCTCTGCGTTGGAAAGCGATGGCGCCGTGACGCAGATGACGCTTTCGAAGCGGCTCGGCGTGTCGATCGGATTCGTCAACGCCTTGATTAAGCGCGCCGCGCGCAAGGGCTATGTGAAGATCCGCACCGCGCCGTATAAGCGCTACGCCTATTATCTGACGCCCGAAGGCTTCGCCGAGAAATGCCGGCTGGTGTCGGAATATCTTGATCATTCCCTGAATTTCTTCCGCCGCGCGCGTCTTGAGTATCTTGATCTTTTTCAATTTTCGCGTGCGCAGGGCGCGCGCCGCGGCGTTCTCGCGGGCGCTGGCGAATTGGGCGAAATCGCTTATCTCGCGGCGCAGGAGGCGGAGTTTGAAATCGTCGCGGTGCTTGAGCCCGGTAGCGCTCGTAGCCGTTTCTGTGGCGCGCCGGTGATTTCCGATCTGAGCGACAGTCCAACAGCGTTCGATTGCGTCGTCCTCACGGATCAATCCACGCCCCAGCGCATTTTCGATGCGCTGAGCCGCACGCATCCGGAGATCCGCATTCTGGTTCCGTCGCTGCTGCGCATTGTCGAACATGCCCATGAACAAGGAGAGGTGGACGCATGAGCTGGTTTGTCGTGAACACACATCCGCACAAGGAGCCGACGGCCGAGCGTCATTTGCGCCAACAAGGCTATCGCGTTTTCCTGCCAAGTTTCTTGCGCGCGCGGCGGCATGCGCGCAAGACCGACATCACTCGCAAGCCATTGTTCCCATGCTATCTTTTCGTTGAGTTGGATCTCAGGCGGTCGCGGCTGGCGCCGATTGACAGCACCGTGGGGGTGCGCCGATTGCTGCGCCACGGAGACACGCCGGCGGCGGCGCCGGCGGAGTTGATGTCCGAACTGATGATGCAGACCGATGAAGACGGCGTCATGCAGGATCCGAGCTTCGCGCCCGGTCGCGCCGTTCGCATCACCCGCGGACCGTTCGCGAATGTGGTCGGCACCCTGCTCAATTTCGCGGATCGAGACCGGGTCACGGTTTTGATCAATATGCTCGGCCGAGAGATGACGATGACTGCGCGGACCGCCGAATTGCGCGCGCTATGAGCAAGGCGTTATCGACGAATTTGGCGCTCGGCGACGGCTGGCGGGACAGGCTCGACACACGGGGCTGGTTCGATTGGCTGGTCACCGGCTGGCTGTTCATGGGGCCGGTGGCGCTGTTCGGCGGTCGGACAATTGCGGATATCTGGCTCAGCTCGATCGCGGCGGCGTTCTTGGTTCGCACAATTCTGCGGAAGGATTGGGGTTGGCTGCGCGAGAGCTGGATGATCGCGGCCTTGGCGTTCTGGGGCTTCGCTGTCTCCAGCTCCGTGGTCGCGCTAGACGCCAATCTTGCGTTTCGAGATTCGATCGTATGGGGGCGCTTCCCGCTCTTTGCGGCGGCTGTCTCCTGGTGGTTGTTGCGCGAAGAACCCACCCGGCGTGGCTTTGTCATCATGACGGCGCTTGGCGTCACAGCGATGTCCATCGGCCTGATGCTGGTGACGCTTCACAAGTTTCCGATCAGCGGCACTGCGTGGCCCTATGGCGGAGAGTCCGGCTGGGCCTCGTTTTATCTGACGCGGGTCGGGGCGCCCGGTTTGGTGCTGATGCTTGGGATTTGCATCATCGCGCGGCCGCCCTTGGCGTTGGTCGCCGGCATGGGGGCGAGCTTGGTTCTGATGGCGGCGATGGCCAGCGGCAAGTTGATGAACCTACTGCTGCTATTGTTCTTGTGCGGCGTCTATGTGTTGATTGACCGGCAAAATATTCGCCGGGTCTTGATCGCGGGCGGTGTCGCGACGGCCATGCTCGGCGGTCTTTTGGCGAGCAACGCGACCTTGCGCCATGAGGCCGAAACACGTCTCGCCGGCGCCGGAGGCATGTCCGATTATGCGATCGTCATGGAGACGGGATGGCGCGTTTTCCTCGATAACCCGGTGATGGGCGTTGGCGCGAGCAATCTACGGGTGGCGTGCGCCGATGAGCGCTATGCGGATATCGCCGAGCTCGGCCAACGCTGCCGTCGGGCGGCGCATCAGTATTATCTCCAACTGCTCGCTGAAACCGGGATCGTTGGCGCGGGATTGTTTGTGACGATGCTGGTCGCGCTGTTCGCTGGAGTGTGGCGCCGGCTCCGGCTATTATCCGCGACGTCGACCGAGCGGCTCGTGCTGCTTGCGCTCGCCGCGCCGGCGTTTATCACCTTCTTTCCATTGGCGGCGGGGAATAAGATCTTCAGCCAGTGGATCGGCGTGTTTGATTGGTTCGCGCTGGCCTGCCTCGCCGCGGCGGTTCCGCGTGTGAGCGCGGTCCGCGTCGTCTCTGGCGCCGGATCATCTGACGATGGAATGCTTGGCGCGTGGCTGCGAAAGCGGCTCAGGCGCGCAGACAGGACGGCGGGAAAGGCGACATGACAGTCAGAACGGCGCTGGTGACGGGGGTGAACGGCCAGGATGGCGCGTATCTCGCGCGGCTCCTGGTCGACAAAGGCTATCTGGTCCACGGCGTCCGTCGTCGCAGCTCCTCCAGCAACACGGCGCGGCTCGAGGCGGTTGGTCTGGATGTCGAAGGCGGGGAGGGGAGCTTCATCCTGCATCATGGCGATGTCACGGATGGCGGCAACATGATGCGGCTGATGCGCGAGATTGCGCCCGATGAGGTGTATAATCTGGCGGCGCAAAGTCATGTGCAGCGCAGTTTCGAGAGCCCGGAGCACACCGCGCATGTGGATGCGCTCGGCGCGCTGCGCCTGCTGGAGGCGATCCGGCTGTCGGATATGATCGGCCGGACGCGATTTTACCAAGCCTCCACCTCCGAGCTCTACGGCAAGGCGCACGAGACGCCACAGAGCGAGGCGACGCCGTTTCATCCACGTTCTCCCTATGCGGTGGCGAAACTATACGCCTATTGGATCACGGTGAACTATCGCGAGGCCTACGGCCTGCATGGGTCGAACGGCATTCTGTTCAACCATGAGAGCCCGCTGCGGGGCGAGAATTTCGTCACCCGCAAGATCACCATCGCCGCCGCCTCCATGGCCAAGGGCGATACGCGCCCCTTGGCGCTCGGAAATCTTGACGCGAAGCGCGATTGGGGTCATGCGCGCGATTATGTCGAGGGCATGTGGCGCATGCTTCAGCAGGAGCAGCCGGACGATTACGTTTTGGCCACTGGCGAAACCCACAGCGTGCGCGAGTTTGTCGAGCGCGCATTCGCCGAGACCGACCGCAGGCTCGAATGGCGCGGATCGGGGCTCGACGAGATCGGGATCGACGCCGCGACCGGTCAGACGCTTGTGGTGGTGGACCCGGCGTTCTTTCGGCCAGCGGAGGTTGATCTGCTTCTTGGCGATCCGACGAAGGCGATGGAAACGCTCGGATGGCGACGCCACACCTCCTTCGAGCAACTGGTCTCGGAAATGGTCGCCACGGATCTCACCGCGTCCACGCCCCGGCGAGAATCCTAGCGTACATGGCGATCGGGCTGATTGTTTTCTCGTGGTCGATTTGGTTGACCAGCGAGAGCGCGATGAAAAAAGCGGATCCGGTTTTTCGTCCCATCACGCGACCAGATAGTCGCCCGTGAAGATTTCCCAACTCATTTCAGCATAGGGGTTTAGGGAGTTTTCAAATATTCGGAATCGCAGGATCCGTGGGCCGACGCGCTCGCCGGCGCTTTTGCAAGAGAGCCTCGCCATCGCGCATAAGACCGAGATGCTTGAAAGTCCACGGACCATCACCTTTCCATTTGGCGTAGACAATCCCGCTCTGGCGGCCTGGAAAATTCAGATCATTCGGAGCATGGCTCGCCATGTGACGCGCAAGCGAGGCCTTGGTCCCCGAACCAAGAGGCGTGGCCGCAATCCCAAGCGCATCCGCGCCATGAGCGCGCTCGAGCGAGAGATCCCTGCGGGCAAGGTCGTCCGGGCGATCCTGGACCAACGACGCCGCGCATAACACCAACGCCCGAAGACGCCGGCGCATCCGGTCGTTGATTTCCTCGGACGCCGGACGGGCTTAACCAGCGCCCAAT
>WURV02141091.1:7165-18880 GCA_011762755.2 Epimenia babai
ATGGAGTGGCAGTTTTGGTAATTTTAGTAGTAACCAAGCTGTGTTTATAGTGTGTGTTTGAGTAGCATAATATGTAATTAACATTAAATAATTTTAAATAAGGATTAAAAATACAATTGCCAAGATACAAAGACTTTAGAATCACATCCCTCTCCTCCTATGAATCCTTCTTATAGTTCGACCCTATCGACCCAACGACAAAAGTACCCGGATTGCGGCCCGACCGTCAGTGGCTGTCACCCTTGATCGAAGTCATAATGGTAGGTTTTAAAGAATTTATGTGGAATTTCATAGAAATTCGGACAGGTTTATTGCCGTAAAATTCCGCCAACTTGATCTGCTTGTTCACTGTGATTAAAATCTATTCCATTTCATACAATGGGAGAGCGTAGACTTAGGGCCATTGTATTGAATTCGATTTATTATTCAAGTAGGTACGTTACGTAACGTATTCAATTACACAGTCTAGTCTTCAGTGTTGGTATTGTAATTTTTCATTAAGGTAATGAAAATGTAATCTCACGGGAACATGGTAGTGATACTCACGTGGTACAATTGAGCCCTATGTAGCTATACTTTCAGCTAAATTTATTAAATAATGATAATGATTTAGTTGTCTTAGTCTTTTTACTGTACGCACCCATTGACGGCTTCTTAAATCTATAGAACTTTTTACTTAAGTAATCTTCTGAGTGAATTGAATTTTATAGAGTGGCATCGGCTGTACATTATTTTTAAAATCAATTTAAGAACATATGCAATGCTTTTTGCTAATACGGCTGAACAGAATATCTGTGGGCGACTTTCAAATCAAGATTACACATCACTGATGATAAACACCATATCTCAATGGCGAAAATTGATTCCGCAATGCCGCTAAAACAAAATTGCTTTTAAAATTGAATAATTACAGCCTAAACCAAGGCGCAACATGAGCAGTTTAACATTACATAATTTATCACCTGTAGGTATAGTTGAATTATATTGCTGATTATATTGATGTATAATTGATTGATGTTGCCATTATATTGATGTATAATTGATTGATGTTGCAATTATATCATTGATTATATTGATGTATAATTAATTGATGTTGTCATTATATTGATGAATAATTGATTCATGTTGTAATTATATTGATGTATAATTGATTGATGTTGCCATTATATTGATGTATAATTGATTGATGCTGCCATTATATCGTTGATTATATTAATGTATAATGGATTTTGCCATATAATTGATTATATTAATGTATAATGGATTTTGCCATTATATTGCCGATGATATTGATGTATTATTGATTTTGCCATTATATTGCTAATGATATTGATGTATAATTGATTGATGTTGCCATTGTATTGTTGATTACATTGATGTATTATTGATTTTGCCATTATATTGCTGATGATATTGATGTATTAGTGATTGATTTTGCCATTATATTGCCGATGATATTGATGTATTAGTGATTGATGTGGCCATTGGATCATTCATCACTGTGCTGTAAATCTGTCTTGCAGGGAAATGAAGGGTCCCTTCCCATGGAACTATGCTCTAATTGTAAGTACTGATCTTAAATAGGTCGACCTTGTTGACTACTTCCAATCATTAATTGCTATTTTGGAACACTCGCTGTTGTATAATCTCAATATCATGCTATTTTTTGTCAGTTCTGTCTAGTTGTTTGCTGGGAAAGGACTTCTTACGTAAGTTTTTTTATATTACTTAGACTCCAACATGATTTCAACATGATTTTTAACAAAATTTTGTCGCGTACAGTATTTAATATATTACTGATAGGGAGATGAGGTTGCGCCATTGTTCGGGGCACTTAATCTCATGTTATCTCCCTTTATGACGTTGCCCGCTTGCGTTTGATACTTGACTGATTTTGACGCAGTTGACGCTGACGAGATCAAACGGCTAGGTAAACGCTTCCGTAAACTTGACCTCGACAACAGCGGTTCATTGAGTATAGACGAGTTCATGTCTTTACCTGAACTACAACAGAACCCTCTAGTGCATCGAGTTATAGACATATTCGACACCGATGGCAACGGCGAAGTAGATTTTAAAGGTATGTTTTTTTTTCACTTTCGTATACCTAAAGTAGATGATTTAAAACTGTCGATGTATCAGGTGTTCTGTAGTTATTTTCAGTGAGGGATTGTGAGAGTTTGTCTCTGTTTCTATTTTGGCATCGTTATAGTATAGAGCTGAATTTTCCACCCCGGGGGTCCGTTTGATGAAACCACAGTAGACCGGGGTACCCTGTCATGATCCAAACACAGCCCAAAAAATTAAAACCCTCAAAAATAGTTTTTCAGGCTAATAAAATATATTGAACATGCAAAGATTGCGAAATTGTTGGTTTATTTAATTATACTATGTCGTTTTCAAACACATTTCAATAGTTGTAATGTAATTCGGTACTTGGGTACTCGACGTACCTCCAGTATAGTATATATTTGCTATCAGCTTTGTAGTCAAAGAATATTTTAAAACTGTGCCTATACCGGTAAACTTTCTCATTCAAGTATACAACTAAGGTCATAACGGTTACATGGTTCTTGCCTTCACTTCAGTCTGTTATTTACCTATACAGTCTAGTGAAATGCTTTTTATTGTGATATTATACTACTGTGATGATATATTTAATCACAGTGATGTATTTCAATGTGATGATATATGTTATTATGGTGATATCCTGTGATGATACATCGTTTTGGGGTGATATATCTCATTGCAGCGATATATCTATAGCGGTAATGTTTGTAGATTTTAATTCTAAAATTATAAATGCTTTTTATCGTGATATATACTACTTTGATAATATAATTTAATGAATTGATATATTTCAATGTGATTATATATCTCATTGTGGTAATATGTGTTATTATAGTGATATCTTGTGATAATGTCTTTTTGGGGGTGGTATATCTTATTGTGGTGATATATATATATATATATATCATTGTGAAATAAAATTGGTAAATTAATATTTTACAATTTGTTGGTACTTTGTTTTTCCTCCCTTTTCCCTTCCCATGTATCTTATCGTCAACCCCCATGAACTTAATCTCTCAAATTGTAATGGTTACGTAATTTTGCAGTATGTTGAGTACAATTATAACGGACATAAACATGTTATCTGCTCTGAACACAGTTTGTAAATGTCCTCAAATACTTTATGCATGATAATATTTAATTTTGGTGATATTCATCAAAAAGACTGATCACAGTGAGCGATTTGTTACACTTAGGAGACGAAACTTATCAATGCTATTAACAAATGCATTTTAATCACTTGGCAGCACATCTAAAATCCATTCATCGGTTACTTATGTTATATTAGAGTTATATTCGCATTTATTCATGCATTGTCGTCGGATTTTTCTTTCACAGAATTTATAGAAGGAGTGTCACAATTCAGTGTCAGGGGAGATAAGGAGTCAAAATTACGATGTGAGTATATGGGATTTATTACAACGAACTTTTTCAGATAGGATTTTTTTCGACGATATTTTTTCAAGCTAGATTTCATAAAGCATTTGTTTGAACATGAGGTCATTATTCAACAGGCTTTGTAATAGATCTTGTGTTATATTTAGTTTTATGTCGTGTTATATTTAATGTTATATGTCGTGTTATATTTAGTGTTATATGTCGTGTTATATTTAGTGTCATGCATTGTGTTATATTAAGTGGTATGTATTGTGTTATATTTAGTGTTGTGTTGTTATATTTGGCCTTATATGATGTTTTATTTAGTGCTATATATCGTAGTTTTAACATTTCATTTGATCTTAGCTGTGGTATTCCTTTGTTTTTTAACAATAATTCTCATAGTCAATATTGTGTTGTCTTTAGTATGCTATTCATCTCTTGGCTCGTGTTGTTATTTGCTGTGTAGTTATGTGTTCTCTAATAAATGTTCGATTATTTGTTTTTTATTTTTATTATTAATTGCATTATAATGTTTGGTGAATAATTATTTGTTGTACTATTGTTAGACTATAATTATTTTTTGTTTGTTTTTATTTAATAAATATAATTTGTAGGTTCATTGTTTGAATATAATCATTTGTCGAGTTATTGTTCGGCTATTATTTATTGTTATAATGTAAAAATTTCTCGCGTTTATTTAAGTTTTTCTCGCACCTGTCGCGTTATTACATTTAACGACACGCCGCGCGCGTCTCTGTTTCCCATAGTCGCATTTAAGATTTACGACATCGACAAGGACGGCTACATATCGAACGGCGAGCTGTTCCAAGTGCTGAAAATGATGGTGGGTAACAACTTGAAGGACACCCAGCTCCAGCAGATCGTGGATAAAACAATCACCCACGCAGATCTGGACGGGGACGGCAAGATATCGTTCGAGGAATTCTGTACGGTGAGGCGAAACGTTTCGGTACAATCTTAGGTGATGAGCATCTCTCCTGGTTTATTGTTAAAGCACTGAAATGCTTACTTTGACGTAGATCGGATTCAAGTGGTATTTGGCTAAAGAACTATTTATATAGCTAAGTGGAGTTGATGAAATAGCTCATGTTATTAAGTATAAAGCGATATCATTCAGGTGACGTTTAACAGCATTAGCCAAGTGTTACGACAATGGCCGGTTGTTACGACGATGGCCGGGTGTTACAACAATAACTGCATGTTACACCAATAGCCGGGGGTTACACCAATAGCCAGGGGGGGGTTTACACCAATAGACGGGGTGTTACAGCAATTGTCGGGTGTTACAGCAATTGTCGGGTGTTACAGCAATTGTCGGGTGTTACAGCAATGGCCAGGTGTTACAACAATACTTTTCTGCAGGTCGTGGGAAACATGGACATAGACAAGAAAATGGTGGTAGATGTCTAGTGTCAGCATTTCCCCAGGCGTCTCTCAGTGTTGTTTCTCTCCATACCTCATTCCTCGCTCCGATACGCCCGACCTCCCCCCACCGCACAACAGCAGTGGTTAGTTCGGGCGTCACTAAAGCCTGGTTCGTAATCTCGCGCGACTCACTCATACTTACGTTTCCCTGACTCTGAACTGTGATACATCTCTTATAAATTCTAAAACGCACCGCATTTATCCAAAGTCACCCAATTGTTCCTATTCCGTAATTTCTTTACGCGCCGTCGTCGACCAATGCTAAAATCTAGGAAATTGCGCTAAGTTAGAGAATTGTTACGTTCAAAGTGTTTTGTTGACTTATTTCCTTAAGTGGTAGGTGGGTTTTGCCGTAAAAGTACATTTGACATTTTCACAGCAAGACTAAGAGATATGCTTTGATAAAGTATATCTTTTAGATCGACTTAGATTTCTTTACTCAGTCACTGGAATGGACCTATCCAGTACGCCCCGCCTACTGACCCAGTACGCCCCACCTACTGACCCAGTACGCCCCGCCTACTGACCCAGTACGCCCCGCCTACTGACCCAGTACGCCCCGCCTACTGACCCAATACGACCCATCGACGACAATTCTGCGAGCCTGCTATATTCGCAATAACATAACACGATTGTAACTCCACACGAATCGTTCTATTTGGATAAATGCGGTGCAGGCGAAGGAAAAACCGTCTTGTACACCACGGTACCGCGAAGGGTGGTACATGATTGAAATTACGTCACAAGATCTGACAGAGATCTGATTTTTAACGCTTTATTCGAACATTGCTAGTTACGTAATTTTTTTGTTTATTGTCATGCTGGATAGAGGGTTAATGCTGGATAAAGGGTTAATGCGGATTAGTAGATGCATGAATCTGACATCGGCAGTCTAGTAATGCGGCTATTTAAATACCAGGACACAGTATCCCAAATATCAGATCGCCATGTGATTTTTGTTTCTTTAAAATTCTAAACGGTCTAAGATCGAACGAAAATAGAGGCGTTCGGTTCATTAAGGTTTTACTGTGTCAACATGGTTATATCGAAATCTCAATAACGACATTACGTATCTCGTGAACATAATAGTTACGTCGAAATAAACATTGAACGACCGCTGATCATCCTTTCGTAACCACTGCACGGACAGTGTATCATGCTATTTGATGAGTGCAACCATATTACAGTGGTGTATTCTGTATATTGCACATGATGTTTTATCTCGCTTAATATTTTGGCATTCATTCATGCACCATTTGACCCCCCATTCCCATCTCGTGTAAATCCATCGGAATGCTTTAAAATTACGCTACTGGTCATATCATATACGTAAATGATTTTTTGTCACGTATATAACTATATCCCCCCCTATAAGGGAACTAACTCGCTGCCACATTTTTGTTTCCCCTAAAAGGGGAGTAATTGCCACATTTTGTCTCTCAGAATTATCTCCCTTAAACCAGACTGGTTTTCGTGGGGATGGTATTTTGTTACCTCAAAACGAAAAAAAAAAATTAAATAGCATTAAATACCAGAAGTAGAAAAGACAATAAGTTAATATTGACTGTGAGTAACAGAACTGAGCAGGAAAATAGCTGCATTGTGGGTATTAAGTCTGCCTCCATTGTCTAGTGGGTAAAGCACCCTAGAGGTCATTTGGAGGTCGCGAGTTTACGCTGCTGTTATTCACAAATCGCTATGGTTACACCCGTAGAAATACCATGCACGAGGAATGAGATGGGTTAATATAAGTCCCTAAATAAGGGAATAAAGCCAGTCTGTCTGGACTCAAGAATGTATTTGGTTCCATGTGAACCACTGGTAAAATGTAGATCGGAAAAAATGGCCCATTTCATCAAAAACTGTGGCCCGTGGCCCGAATTAAATAGGTTGCCTCAGGTCCAGCTTGCTGCGTTTACTTCATATGAAGTTATATATATTATAACAGAAAAAACCTGGACTGGTATTTCAACGCACGGTAGCGACTTCTGGATACAAAAAACTGGCAATTTATCAAGGCACAAATGATAGCGTTGGCATAATAAAAAGAGAATTATCTCCCTTATATCGCATAATGATGGACTAAAATACTGTACCATACCTCGTATGGCTGCATCCAGACATAGTAAAATAAGAGAAATTGAAAATAAAATGCTATTTCTACGTTAGGCTGTCAATAGTTCGAAATATCTCTTCATTTCAGCCAATGGTAAATCATTGTGTTTTGCTTTTTGGTATTTTTCTGCAGCGGTGCATTCGTATTGAACAGATGACACAAAAATCGGCCACAACCCCAGACGATCTTACGCATAATTAATCTTTTATCCCTACCCCACCCCGAATTGATTCAATTACACTTAGCTTCCTGCTTTCGTTGCGAGTTTCTCTAAATCACTTGACCCCCCTGTCCCCCCCGAGTAATCCATAAGAAATCCATAACCGGAACGACTGTCCGTTAACCCAAATGTACCCGAGAGAGCAGTCATTCTCTGTACAAAGTGTGCACACGTCTATTTGTAATTTATTACATATCCTGCAATTTAGGAAAGTTGCTGAATTCTCCAGTCATTGTGTATTTCCTCGTTACATGTCATTTTCAGACGTCTCTCAACAGAACTTCTCGTAAAATAAATTAACTAATTATTTATGAATAATAATTTTTATATGCATGTAAAATACTGTACATTTTCTGGATATATCTTCGTTTAGTTTTGTGACTATTTTTATTAATGTTTAGTTTATTATTTTAGACCTACAACATTCAGTCAATCCGTAATTTTACGCCTATGTTGACCTGATCGCCTCTACGTTGACCTGATCGCCTCTACGTTGACCTGATCGCCTCTACGTTGACCTGATCGCCTCTACGTTGATCTGATAGTCAGTAGTTAGTACGTACTTAATTTAATTTATTTTTACTAATAACATTCAATAAATACTTTTTTCTTAGTAAAAGCTTGTCTGACTACTTTCTAAAATTCTCTTATCCATTTCCGCAACGGAAGTTGTGACATCTCAGAATGTTGTGCGTCGTTTTTACCTACTAAATAATAATTATATAATGCACTGTTTTGATATTATTAATGTTGTGTAATGTGAATTTAATAAATATTTTCATTACCACATGATCAAAATGATTTTTGTGTTGTCTGCGTTGCGCAAATTTGCCGCTGTATGCCACGCTGTAAACGTTTCGTTACAATATTTCGCCTCCGTATATGATATATGTAAACGTTTTCTCTTTACCCTGTTAGTGATTTAGAAAGCATTTACTCTGCCTCTGTCACCACGTAAGATGCTGTAAATATTTACTCTTATTTGTGAATATGTAAAGATTTCGCCGCTGTGTGCAATATCATTAACTTTCTACCACGATATTTCGCCACCGTACACGGTGTAAAATGTTTACCCTCATATTTCGCCACTGTGTGCAATGTCAACTGTTTACTACGATATTTCGCCACCGTATACGACGTAAAATGTTTACCCTTATATTTCGCCACTGTGCAATATCGTCAACTTTCTACTACGTCTTTTTGCCACCGTATACGACGTTGAATGTTTACCCTTATATTTCGCCGCTGTGTGCAATATCGTCAACTTTCTACTACGATATTTCGCCGCCGTATACGACGTAAAGTGTTTACCCGAATATTTCGCCGCTGTGTGCAATATCATCAACTTTCTACTACGATATTTCTCCACCGTATACGACGTCAAATGTTTACCCTTATATTTCGCCGCTGTGTGCAATATCGTCAACTTTCTACTACGATATTTCGCCGCTGTGTCCAATATCGTCAACTTTCTACTACGATATTTCGCCGCAGTGTCCAATATCGTCAACTTTCTACTACGATATTTCGCCGCAGTGTCCAATATCGTCAACTTTGTACTACGATATTTCGCCGCCGTATATGACGTAAGATGTTTACCCTAATATTTCGCCACCGTATGCTTTGTTATAAACGTACGAGTCACTAACGGCGATGCAACGAATCCAGCGTTTAGGCATTGCCTGAGAATCCACATTACTCCCAGTGACGCGCATGTGACGTACTTGAAGGCCGGAACATGTATATCCAGATATTTCAAAATCCAAAGATATCGGCATCGGGTGAGTCGGTTGATGAGGCAATAAATTTGTCATCTGGGAAATGAATTAATGGTGATAACATGCAGAATCTAAATGATAAATAGTCTTTATATTAACCAGGCTATTCCATTAAAGGTATGAACAAGAAAAATAATCTTTCTATTAACTATGCTATTCTATTAAAGGGTATGAACCTTTAACAAAAGATATATTCTCAATATTAAACATATCAATATGATTATTGTATTAAAAGGTTTTATGCAGAATTCTTGTAATAAAATATATGGCATAAACTCATCCCCTCGAGGGTCGCCCCTACTTTAAATGGTTGGGGGGGGGGGGGGTGTCATGTCAGACCCACCTGCATAATCTTAATATATTCACGTCCAGTCATGAAATCTCGACAGAAGGGTGTTTTGTTACGGTTGTTTAGATTTATTTTTTTGTTAATTTTTCCGGTGGATATTGGCCAAAAGTAATTTACCTTGTATATGTGGTTATATTACGATATAAATTGCCAATATTAAGTGGTAGAACAAATTACACAATACTACCCACACAATATACTGTAGTTCTATGGCATCACTAACTATCTAAAAGAAAAAAATTCATGGTTGTTATGCAAATTTATAAAGAATAATCACAAAAGCTCAAGATAGAAAATAGAATTTCATTAGTCATAGGAAAAAATAGACCCCCTTGCCATCGGTATTCCTTAAAAGGTATACATACAGGGATAAACCTCCTATTATTCAGCAGTGGAAACATTTGAGGCCACTGAACATTATCGTACCAACCCTAAAAGTCGCGTGATGTTGCGTATTGCCCAAAAATTCTTTCACGAACCAACGAATCTTTGACTCTCGTTTCAAGAACTCGGCTGTCTGCTCGCGGACTGCGAGATGATGGGCCACAGCCGTCGTGTGAGGGTAGGTTGGAATCTCCACAGTCACGTTAACGGCTCGCACGTTCACCGGGAACTGACTGTCGATGGTGACGACGAGCTCAATATCGGAAACCGACACGCGTTTCGTCGATGTTTCCACGCGAAACGGAAGAGTCAGTCGTGGATTTCTTGTTATTAAATAAGACGCAAGAATCACCTGCAAGTAGAGAAGGAATGTATACTCCCCAAAATTTACGAAGTTTCACCTGATATACTGTACTATATGTATCGATATTTTATTGTTTTTACAACCGTAATATCAGCAAATCTTTCACTAGGATGCCTTGACTGTTGAGTATGACCACCATCATGAAAGTCCAGACTGTAACAAGAATCGTCTGTTCAGAGAACGTTGCACCTTACAAGCTGCATCAAGCTAAGCTGTTGACTACCCCATGTCGGCAAGTCTATCTTACTGATTGTCCGACGGTGAGAGGCCTCACCCAGCTGTTGCGAGCCCATGTATGCTTGCAGCTACTGTCAATCCTAACCCACAGACGTACGATTGAGCTTACGGAGCGGTGGGAGAGATGGTGCAGGCATGGGATCGTTAGAATTAAATCAGATGAGCCTAGATCGAATCCTAGTCTAACCAGTATCCATCCGTGGCAATCCCGCAAAAAATCGTCTTTAACCCCAATTCAAAATACCCTAAATTATGACAATACACTAAAATACCACAATAAAACAAAATATATTACAAAAGCCCACACTGCACTAAGATGTCATAATATACTAAAATATCCTAATAGACAAACAACATAATAAACTAAAAATATATAAAACAATTTAAAAGTTATTGAAGTCATAACCATGCAGATTTATACCTCATTTTGTGGCGGCTGTATAGAGACTGTCCGTGACTTGTCCCACTGACTGTGATCCAGGTTTGGGTGGAACCGACAGTGATCCAGGTGGACTCCACTTTCAAATCCACCTAGAGCAGCATTTAGCGCCGTATAATATATAATGGTTACACTTTTTGATAAAAGCAACTGTAAAATTATTTCACATGGACAAGTATTTCATTTTAGAAAGTACATCAGTCAGTACAGTAATATGACCTAGGTCGCAATCACCTGGGTCAGCGCGACCCGATGTTGAATAGGTCAGGTCATCATTGAAGCTTACGTGTACTTGAACTCCACTCGGTAGGTAACTTTTCAGATTCACCGAGCCATCTATCTCGAGTCGTTTCACAATTCCCTGGTAAAAAGTTTGAACCAGATTTCAAGTTTCGGGCGACACATGTAATACAATTGAATGTAAAACAATCACATGAAATAGTGAAAGAATAGAGATCAAAGCATTTATATAGCATGTCTTTAGCGAAGCGGGTAAATGAAAAATTGATTCAGCAGTGCCCTGACGATATGAAAAATTGATTTGGCAGTGCCCTGATGATATGAAAAATTGATTTGGCAGTGCCCTGACGATATGAAAAATTGATTTGGCAGTGCCCTGATGATGCGAAAAAGGCTTCCTAAAACAAGACACCAAAGACACGAGATGTTCTGAATACTTAAGTAATTGAAAAAAATGGAAAAATTGAAAAAAATAGAATGAAGAATCACGATGCCCCGACCAAATTTGAATGAGACCAACCCCCAGGGCTATGTCTGTTAGATGACAAAGCTCTGACACCATTGGTTGTCGAGAATATTGAGTAGGACTAAAAACAGCAGAAAATACTCTCTGTTGTTTGGAAGAAAGGATCTGAACGATGCTACCAAGGGAACAACATAATTATAAACATGGAACAAAGTGTGCTGAATTG
>WURV02141202.1:0-18878 GCA_011762755.2 Epimenia babai
TATCATTGTAAACCACCTGAGAGCATCATTGCCGATGGTTCAGGTGGTATATAAATTCCATTATTATTATTATTATTCCATCGTCGAAATCACGATGTTAACTTTGCGACTTGTACGATTTATAGGAACGCAAATCTGAGACACTGGCTTTTTTATAAGCTACGGGGCAGACTCTAGAATATTCACAATGACCCAATTATTAAGAACTCATTGTGCTAGTCGTATGAGTCAGTTCAAATATAAGCAAATTAAGTGGTAACACCTTTGTGGCTCACTGCGGAGATATCGATGACAAGCCTTCGAATGTTAAAACATTCTTCATCAGGTGAGATCCAATTATTAAGGATAAACAATATGGAGCCAATCGAGTGTAACGTAGGCGTGGCGTGACGTGATTGACACGTTCGCGAACAATCGAGGGATTCTCCGTTTGCGGTGAGAATATTCCTAACCGGTTAAATCCAGTCTGTTACAGACTGTGAAGCTCAACTTGCCACAGTAGGACGTTAAAATGCAGAAGCAGACTAATGAGTGTCCTGGTTTAATAATAACTGCCCACTCCATTCGATCTTGCCGGTATGTTTTGTTTTGCACAATTCAAACGGTGTCGTTGCGGCAGCAAGTTCGTAAGCAAAATCTTGAAATTCTCGAATTTAAATTCCTTTATAAATATTACGTAATTCGTGGGTAGAGTTTACAGTAGGGTTTCTAATACCGGGATCTCGGCCAATAATCATGATATCGTAATCACTGGATCGTGTCTCGATATCGAGACCAAATTATCGTGATTAATATACATTGAAAATTTGTATACTACGGGAAAATAATAAGGGTTTTACTGTACAAGTCGGCACACTGTCGGCGGTGTGCTGTTCGTAAATGGAGTTCGTCATATTGCTTTGTTGACTTCCGTGTGGAGCACGGAGCACTCAACGTAAATTATTTGGCGTATTAGTATTTTTATAAGTGAAAAAAGAATCCCAATTCGACAAAATGATTAAGATTAGCAATGTTATATGTATAAGACAAGACATCCTTCCAGTCATCGACACGGCGTTAAATTAAACATATACCGTGCAGTAAAGTCGCACTATTATTTGATACCTTGCAGCACCCGCTGCACTGAAAATAATCATAAATAATTATATATTGCATTAAAGCCAGCAACGTCAAAGGAAAAAAGAAAATAAATAATTTAAACCAAATGAATGAATGACTGAATGAACGAATGAGTGAACGAATAAATAGACTAACGAATGAATGAAGGGATATCAATAATAGTCTCGTCCATTTATTACTGTAAATTCTTTTGCTCACAAATTATCTCCCCGGATGTCTGGTTACACAATCAATCAATCAATATGATAAGCGCTCGGTCAAATATTTTCGGAGTTAACTGAAGTACTAACCAATATCCGCGCTGGTGGCGAGTTGAATTACAAGGTGGGCTGTGAAATGTCGATTGTAAAATCTTTTTGACAAAATTTCTCAGTCCTTTTCCCAGTCAAATAGATCGTGTTATATTTGCTGGGTATAAACACTGCGGAATAGAGAATGAAAGAACATCGGGGAATAGTGAATGAAGATATAAGACGTCTTCCAATCGAGGGTGACCATACGACTTATTAATTTTATTAGACGTCAACGCCGTGGGCGTGGCCTGGTATATACCGAAAACACCTATCGGATATCCACTGTCAATCATTTGCTCCGGCGCAATGGCCGCCAAATTATAATACAGTCGACACCAGCGCGTTCGTCGACAAGTACGTGTTGACTGTCGTCGCTATGGCGACTATATAAGACAGATAGGCACCGCACGAGGTGAAACCTTTTGTTAAATATCGAACAAGTTGCAACGCGATCATAGAGACTTAGTTTTTCTTCTTTTCTTGCCCGTTTACGCCGCCAAAGATTTACCGTTCACCGATAAGGCCGTCCGACAGAGAACCTCACAGATAATGTATACAGATCGCATAACGACATACATTCAATCACAACGAACCGTTAACTACGTTACCAATATAAGAGTATAACGTTTCTTTCTTACCGTTCTCTGTCTCTCAATGTATAGTTGATTCATACCTATTAACGGCCTCGCCATGCGTAGAATACATAGACACCATAATAATCGACCAGCACTATCTTAGGAGTTAACCGTGTGTGCATTGTGGCATTAAAGTAGACCTAACATTTAATAGACATTGTCGTGTTTTGCCAACTTAGAAGGAAAAAGTAAGTTCGCGCTCGCCCGTAAGATTCACAAGTTCAAAGAATTATATGTATGATTGATAGTATATTATACTAAATATATTATATCACGTGGATAAAACCCCCTAACTGCTTGACGTAAAAAATTAGGTATTGTACATAATGTGCAAGTTGAATAAAGAATCTACTATGAGATAGGAGGTCCTTGTTGCGATACATGTTTATAGTAGGTTGTGTGCATTATTTGACGTGGTGTTGTACATCGAACATTAAAAATGAGTTCTCTCTACCTCAAAATCGAGACCCAGTTCGAGCCGCCGACGATGTATGGATACAAGAGAGTGACGCCCCACGAGCTGAACGGCATAGTCGGCAGACTCACAAGACCAACGTGCAATAGCAGATTTTCTGCTTATGATTCGAAAGCGCCAGTAAATTACCAACAAGTCATGAAAAATCGCCCGATTTCCGCTTGCATCAAGTGGACAGACTCTCCCCTTTTACCGATTAAATATCTCTTAAGGCGGAGCGATAAAGATATAGATCGAATCACAAGACGTGTGCGCAAGCAGACGGCGTCTTCGTATTTCAAGAGTGCGGACGAAAGCGATGAACTCGCGGCGAAAAACGACAACTTCGACAAGCAAATAAACGTTGTTGTGTCCGGAGAAAATGCCGCGGGGTTTTTGAGACCAACCACGGCTAGTTTATCGAAAATCGTTGGCAAAAACGGTCGAAAACGCCGTCCCAGGTCAGCGCCGACGACAGAGGCACCGCGAAAACCGCACAACTTCGATCGCGTTACCGCGGACACTGTTTCCAGCGCTCAAAAGCCGTGCAAACGTGAATGGAAATCCGAGTTGGACCCAATCATGATGCAGTCGCCTCTGTTACCCCTCATTAGCGGATTAGAGAGAAGCAATAACGTTCAGGAGATTGTCCATCGATTACACGGATCTCAAAGGAAGACCCCTCAGTGTACCGAGGTCGTGTACATGCATTAGTCTAACCGAAATCAAACTATACTCATAGGGTTCATTGTTAGATGCACCCTTATCCTACCATCATTCTCTCGGTACTTGCATTTCCCATTGTCAGCACTATCTCGGCATTGACACTAACTTTTCCTGGTGTTACCCATAGTCTGCATTGCGAGTCTTTGTACGCAGTCGACCTCTTAATATTTCCCCTTCCATTTCCTTTGCAAGGACTTTACAAGTATATATACAGCCTGTCACCAGCCCTACCTATTACACCTAATTGTGTGTACCTGTATGTCAACGCTCGTGTTAAATCTTATTGCAAACAGTAATGTTTCTTCTCTTACTCCTTTACAAAATGGCACACGACAAACCACATTTTTCCTTAACCATCGTGTACATAATAAGTGAACCGAGTAAAACTGTAACCTCAAATTTAAGGATGCGCGGACAAATTTATGCGATATTGTAACTACATTGTGTATTCCGATGTTTGCCCCTGAATAAGAGGATATACGAACCTGAATACATATGCAGAAATACCTCTATACGAACGTTTAGTTTTTGGATATCACGGCATACAGTGCTAGTCAAAAATTTGGGTTCACCATATAAAAACAAAATGCACAGAAGAAAGCTTGCCCCTGTAGCTCAGTTGGTAGAGCACCAGATCGTATATCAGGAGGTCATGGGTTAGAGTCCTATCAGATGTATACGGTTTTTTTAGCGCATTTCTCTCCAGCTATTCAAAGAACCACATTGGCTACCCCCTAATAACACCGCGTTGATATAGCAAACATCGCATAAATCGGTCAATCAATGTATAGTCCATCATGCTTGTTACAGATGTCTGTATATCGCGGGGCTGATATGCGCACTTTAAACATCAGTGGTTATCATAAAAGGTGTGAAATATATAGCATGCGCAGGAGAAAGATTGCCCCTGTAGCTCAGTTGGTAGAGCAGCAGACCGGTTTTCTGGGGGCCGTGCGTTCGAGTCCCATCACTGGCATAGTTGTTTTTCCGTGCATTTCTCTCCTACTATTTAGAGTACTAAATTGGCTAGCCCATTAACATCACATTTGAAAACAATAACTTTCATATTGTACAGCATTTTTATACCCCTAGGCAAGTCTAAACATCGAGCCATCGATAAGAACACATTCGGCAACTAAAACGTCAACAAGAGATTCTTGGCAGTTAACAAACACCATTCAAAGCGTATGTCTAATACAGTCCACTTATAGTGCTTAAATCTGCACTAATCAATGCGTTCCCATACTTTTGACTGGTGCTGTATCTATTTGCATGCATAGTCAGTGATCGCTACTTACTTCTGACGATCACGGTTAGTTTCACCCACCCGCGGATGTAATATTTTTTGTGTGTAGGGTAGAAGGACTTGTATAGACTAAAGTTGGACTATTTTATCTGATGTCACGGTGCCATAAATATATACCGTTTTCTTGCGCGACAAATCACCCCTCGTTTGACTTTATTGTTGCGTTCCGAAATGTAGGACGACGAAGTTGTTTTTTGGGCTACCTAGACTATCTATAGACTGCCAGTAATTCCACATTGATATTGCTGTGCGCGTGGGTAGTTAAAAGTGATAGAGAAGGAGATAACGAGCTGGAAATTGAAATGTTGGAATCCCGGGCACCAGCAGCCTTCGCTGATGACTTGTTGTAAACAGCCATTAGGCAAGCTTCGTAGGTATTTTTTAAGTTTTTAATTAGTTACACTCAATACACACATAAAAATCTTTTTTTTAATCGACAAGAAATGTTCGAGAGTTTTACTGGGCTACAAGGCGACTCGGGAGTTGCTGGGATACAAGGCGACTCGGGTTTGAGGACGAGTTCGTCGTCTGTATTAAAAACTATTATATTCGATGCACTGACTCCACCTTAGAGGGGGCCGTTTAGCCGTTAATCATAGCAACCACAAATTTGTGAAGTGTCTTTGATAGCCATGTGTTAAAGGGCATTATAAATCAATAAAATTCCATTTCATTTCATAGACGAAGGGTTTAAAAACTGCAAGACAGTTAACGGCGTATAAATAAACTTTATTTGCAATAATCTTAAACGTAATAAAAACAAGAGAGAAAACTCGAGTAAACTATTGTTAGGAATTGTATACAGCAGTAATTCATTGGCTACAATGTATTATCAGCCTCGGGTCTGGGTAGAAACAATATGCATTTAATACGAAACTACATACACACACACATATATATATATATATATATATATATAGCCATGGAATATTGAGAAGGAATCTATTTTTATCCAAAGCTGGGGTGGGAAAAACTGCAGCGAATTTCTTCCGGAAGTGTGGCCAGCGATGTGTTAATATTAGTGCCTGGCGCACCCGATACCGATATATTTATAGAAATGTTTCTAATAACTTAAGTGAATTCATCAAAACGCTTTTACCTTCACTTTGATGTGTTCTAATTTGTTCTATCTAGATGCAGTGAAAGCAAAAACAAAAGGTGTGAGCATTCGCAGTTTTTTTTATATGCTTTCCAAATTTCAGACGATACCTGTCCCAATGCCACTTCCGTGTTTCTGTGTGTGTACATCAAAGTCCTGTTGTAGGCCATTGGTGATCTACTTCCCACCACACCACCAATATATACAGTCTAATTGGAGACGCAGATCACATTTGAGAATATATAGGAATTTATGATATTTATCTACGAAATAAAAAACACCTATGACATCTGACATTTGGGCTACCAAAGTACCACCCGCAATAAGGATAATCATTTTTGTCTAAAGTCTAAATCAGGTGGTGTAGATTTGGCTAATTGAAAAATAGAGAAAATTGTGCCAATAGCCACAATGTAGAAAAAATACAAAAAAAATCCTGGGCCATACACAGTCAGGGAGGACCAGGCGTGTTGCCGCAGTTTCATGCCGGCATTCCCATAAAAATACTATAGATCGGTAAGTAAGCTTATTTATACACACAATCTTCGAGATAAAATGAGCAAATTATTGCGTTTGAAACATTGAGATATTGAACAAAATTAGCAATGAAGTGTTATTTTAAATTTCACATGTGTGTACACTGAGACAGTCGATATAATAAAAACGACGGACAGTAACTACTATCAACTTAGTACCGCTAACACTCCGTTACTTTCTTATTTATAGTACCGAAACTTTCACCTAATTATGCCGAGAAAGCCGTGGATTTCGCATGCTTTATAGACCGCCAGACTTACCTAAATGGGCGACTTATTTCTGTAAGAACCCCCAATTTCCGCAATCCATGTAATAAATAAAAAGTAAAATATAGAGTGAACATGTCATAAAGTATATATTTCGTCTGCTAGAGCATTTCAATTTTAAATTCTCTGCCGTTAAATATTTTGGTATTTTATACGGAAAAAAAAGAATAATACGAATATAATTATATGCGATCTGTCTGTTATTACCGTATAATACTCTAACGTAAATTCATTGTGCATAAGGAATAAAAAATTGAACGAAATAATCAACTAAAATAAGCAGTACCCACGTAATTGTACACTGACATCCATCACTCCGCCCGGAAAACTATTATACAAACATATAGACAAGGTCAATACAAGGTCAACACTATAACATGCATTACCTCCCCATGATTATATCAAAACCTTTGGTTATATAAGGACTGTGTGGTTTTTTAGCATTTTACATGGGTGAACCCTGTCAGTGTCAAGATGCAGAAGGAATGAACCGACGAGAGGTCCACTTGTTGAAAATTTGCCTGACCGTTCGAGCAGTCTGAGTTATTTTCAGAATGGTTAATATCATGGTATCTCATAAAAATTTAATGATCAGTAAAATCAGTAAAAAATGAATCTTTCCGTAATATCGGACAGTTTTGCTGCTAGTTAATAAGACGGTAGACAAAGTCTTCAGTCCATATTTGATAACAGTGCACAGAGGTTTTGGTCCAAATTCGCTTGGTTTCGGTTCCTTCAGTAATACAGCACCAGTCTAAAGTTTGGGCGCGCATTGATTTTATCCAGATTTAGGCAATATAAATCAATAATTGGGTTGTAAAGGCATGAGCCTTGGGATGGAGCTTGTTAAATGACAAGAATCCATTCACGTTTTACTTATCAAATGTGTTGACACTTAATTTTGTGGAAGAAAAATACTGTACAATATGACACTGATTGTTTTTATAGGGTGTCCCAAAACTTTTTACTGGTACTGTAATTCGGTGATCCATTTCTAACTGTGGTGAACTCTGCATGATTGAGATGCCAGAGGTTTTAAGTTTTGACATTTGGGCATGCCCATGGGATACTCAAACTCCAGGATGACTCGAATATATTTCAGCCGTACACGACTGGAAATAAATAATATAAATGTGGACACTATAAAGATGAAAAGTTGAATATACAATGTTATATAAGTAACCGCTAAAAATCGCTCTTGGATATGGTTTACAACTCCAAAAGTTCAAGTGAGCTATTCCATGCTCATATAAACAGATAGTAAAATTTATTGAACATGAACCAGGATATTTAAATGAATGAATGAATGAAATAATCAACTGTTTTCTAGGTGATGTCTTAAAACTCAATTCCGTCATTTTTGATAATATGGCTATTTTTTATTGTGGTCAAATTTGTTGGGATTTTATCTATATAAACAGGTCAAGCTCAAGGAATCAGTATTCATAATTTAAGGTTATAAGGACATCACGGTTCAGTGAGCGGCTCTGATTTTATAAACAGGTCACGCTTGAGTGAACATGTCATGATTTTATGGTTATGAATAGGTCACGCTTGAGTGAACATGTCATGATTTTATGGTTATAAATAGGTCACGCTTGAGTGAACATGTCATGATTTTATGATCATAAACAGGTTATGGTTTAGTAAACATACGATTTAGTTCATATAAACAGGTCAGGGCAAGTAAACTCTCCCGATTTTTTCTTTACAAACAGGTCATGGTTGTGTGAACATCCAACAAGTCACACATGAACGAACAGGAAACTAAATCATGATTTTTATACATACGAACATATTTTATCGTGAGCCCAAATCAGAGCGATCACAATGAAATCGACTATGTTAACTTACAGGACAAAAGTTTAAAGAAAAATATCAAAAGTAATCAACGAATGAGGTTAACAAGTTCTGTCTGCAAGCTAAGTAATAAAAATTCGAAATCACAAACGCGAAAAATTCGAATTTCAACTGATCGGTTGTTAAACAGTGAGGCATTCAGGAGTAGAAATTGCAGAGGTAGAGAAACAATAAGCAGGAATAACAGCAATAAAATTTAATATTTAATAAATTATATAAAAATTTCATTAGTTGATCATGGAACTAATAAGAATGTTCGTCGGTTGTACAAGTAACTGGGGATGCCAGGTGTGTTACAGATGCCAGGTGTGTATAACAGATGCCAGGTGTGTTACAGATGCCAGGTGTGTATAACAGATGCCAGGTGTGTTACAGATGCCGGGTGTGTATAACAGATGCCAGGTGTGTTACATATGCCGGGTGTGTTACAGATGCCAGGTGTGTGTTAGAGATGCCAGGTGTATGTTAGAGATGCCAGGTGTGTATAACAGATGCCAGGTGTGTTACAGATGCCAGGTGTGTGTTAGAGATGCCAGGTGTGTATAACAGATGCCAGGTGTGTTACAGATGCCAGGTGTGTGTTACAGATGCCAGGTGCATTACAGATGCCAGGTGTATTACAGATGCCAGGTGCGTTACAGATGCCAGGTGTGTTACAGATACTTGGTTTGTTACAGATGCCAGGTGCATTACAGATGCCAGGTGTGTTACAGATGACAGGTGCGTTACAGATGCCAGGTGTGTTACAGATACTCGGTGTGTTACAGATGCCGGGTGTGTTACAGATACTCGGTGTGTTACAGATGCCAGGTGTGTTACAGATGCCAGGTGTGTTACAGATACTTGGTGTGTTACGGATGCCAGGTGTGTTACAGATGCCAGGTATGTTACCGATGCCAGGTGTGTTACAGATGTCAGGTGTGTTACAGATGCAAGGTGTGTTACAGATGCCAGGTGTGTTACAGATGCCAGGAAGCTCCTATGTTTTATTTTCCTAATGCATAATTGCTTTTCTGGCTGATTTTCAGAGAGGCTAAATCACCCTGTATGAGAAGATAATGTCAATTGACGAGCGGTAGTTCGAGGGCTTCACCTTCTGGCTCATTGGCCTGGGCTCCATCAACTGAGCCCTCCTGTACTTGCCACATTGGTAATATTGAGAACAGTAACAAACGTACAGCAAAGTGAAAGTGAAACCGAAACGGGTTTTAGACATCTAGAGAGTTGAGTAGATAGAAATGTCTACCAAACGTCCATGGAATATCCTGAGTTACTTGTTGATATAGAGAACTTTTCGGTAAAAAGCGGGAAAGCAACAGATAAATATATAGGAAAAATCTTATAAGAAGTTGATGAAATTATGAGGAAAAAGGAATGTATTTTATGATTTTAATAACATGTGATAAACAGTATTTTAGCGTATAAAGTAGAGAATATTGAACTGAATAAAATACTCAAATCACCATGTAAATGTTCGTAAATAAAAAGGTAATGTAAAAATATTAGTGCAACAATGCATAAGGTTATAATATATGGAAAAAATGGAAATATTACTGGATAATTTTCCACGATAATTAGATAGTATTATTATTCCAAATGTTGCGGTGTTAATTGAAGTATTTGGGGTACCAAAGGTGAAAGGCATGATCACGTCGTGTGGTCATCCGATGTGGAAATTTCCATTAAGCGTGTGGTCTGCTCTCGATCAAGTTCACGTGACCTGGACAAATTCCATTGGTTGAGTGTTTACCAATAAAAACTAAAGCTGAGTGCACCAAACAACCCCCTGGAAAAGTAAACGATCCGTCAAGGTTTACCTGTTTTATATATTAGTAAAAAAAAAAGTACGCATGAATCCTGCGTTTCGAAGAGGATAGCAAGACTAATGATAAAACCTCTTGAATCTTGCCTAGGGAGTCCAAATCGTGTGGCCTTCTTAATAATGTGCTTGGTGATGGAGTTATCGCTCTTGGATGCTGATAGCGTTGTCTCTCCTGGATGCTGATAAGTCCGTCTTTCTTGGATGCTGATGGCATTGTCTCTCTTGGATGCTGATCGCGCTGTCTCTCTTGGATGCTGATGGCATTGTCTCTCTTGGATGCTGATTAAGTCTGTCTCTCTTGGATGCCGATGGTATTGTCTCTCTTGGATGCTGATAAGTCGTGGCTCTTTCGGAACCTTATGAAATTGTCTCTCTGAGTGTCCATCTCTCTGCTACCTCATCCTCTACCCACCCATAATTGCCCACTTTCACAGATATAGCAAAGTACGCGACATGGTTTGGCAATCCGACATGCCCTCTATAAAAAATACGGCTAACCATATACGGGGATTAATCCCTTCTTTGGGCCATCATCAGCCCTTTACGAAGCTCTCCATACTGACCATTACAATGTGTACAAGTACATTTATCTGATTACCTTTCCTCATTTTGTGAAGACACGCCCTTTTGACTCAAATCAACCAACCAATTCTGATAAATCTGTCCATCCTTCCATTCTCGCTCATACAAAATGCCAACCGAGAGCCCATGCTTGTTACAGGAAATGTACAATGTCAGGAAATGTGCTTATCTCCCCATGAGAGGTATAAGTTTTTTCCGTGCATATCCGCCATCGAATGGCTGACGCCCAATACAGCCCACTTATTGATACTATCTAAATATGTACAAATAAATGCGTCATGAGACCTTCAAGTGGTGCAGCAAACCCGATGAGGACGGGAACTACAACGTCTTGGTAATTGTATTCTACCCATAAAGCCCCACCGCATATGCCTCCTTTTTTATGTATAAAACTGTACATTATCTTTACGGCTAACCGTTTGAGGAGAGTTTTACGGGGCAAACACTGACAGAGTTTCTTCAAACCGAGCAGTACCGGGTCCCACTTGTCGTATAGCGTGAGGAACGACACAGCCATGAATGAGAGAAGAACGGGGATGGTGCCGAGGTAAAGCATCCATGAATAGGTGATCTGAGGCAAGAATCATAGTCCGGTGGCGTCTTATTGATTTACTGTTTGTTACCATATATACTCGCCTATAAGGCGACTCACTTATAAGACGACCTGTTGACGAAGCGTTGACCCGTTTATAAGACGAGGCGAACTTTTATTCATAACACTACTGGAAATGTAAATAAAGCTAATTGCGACTGTCCCACGCGTTGTCGTCTTCGTGGTTAGTAAATAAAATATGTGCATCTTGTTTAGTAAGACATTCGTCGTAAATGTCATCATCTTCGTCGCAGTCATTGATCTCAGGGTCTTGTGTCGTTGCCGTTGATGATGCGATCATATCGTTGTATAAATAGTCATCCTCGGTCCAGACAAGAAACAATGAACATACAAGTCTCCGCTACAACAATTCCTAACATATACAGTAAAAATAACACACGCTATCAAACCGCTATGTTATACGCAGACCTGTCTATCATGCGAAACGCTACCTGGTGCCTGCGGATGATGATGTGGTTTCAAATAATTATAGTCTCACTTAGAAGACAACCCCCCACTTAGAATCTAGGTTGTTGGTGATAAAAGGGTCGTCTTGTAGGTGAGTATATACGGTAATTAGAGAGAATAATGATAAATGACCAAACTGGGGCAGTGCCGAGGTAAAGCATCCATGAGTAGGTGATCTGAGGCAAGAATCATAGTCCGGTGGCATCTTATTGATTTACAGTTTGTTAATTAGAGAGAATAATGATAAATGACAGAACTGGGGCAGTGCCGAGGTAAAGCATCCATGAGTAGGTGATCTGAGGCAAGAATCATAGTCCGGTGGAGTCAGAGTTAGAGAGAATAATGATAAATGACCGAACTGGGGCTTTTGAAGAATGAAACAATTGCTTCTATCATAAGACTCACGTTAAGGATGAACTTATTGAAGAACATCGTGAGTGGGATGGCGAGGGAGAGCGACAGGGTGGCGATAAGAGACGAGGTCATGAAACAACCCCTGTTAGGAGAAATGACCGCGGGGTTACTGATCAACTCAAAAAATCCACTTAGTACAACTCAAAAAACCAGTTAGTGCAACTCGGGAAAAAACATTTAGTGCAACTCGAAAAACCACTAGGTGCAACATGAAAAACCACCTATTTCAACTCGAAAAAACCACTTAGTGCAACCTTAAAAATCTGAGATATATAATTCCTACTACTTTTATACTGTTGTTCAATGAAGTGTTTTATGGAGTATGTTTAGTTCCTATATGATCAAGTATGATAATAAACTCTAATGAATGTTAACAGCACTTAACATCCAAGTAATTATACCCTAAAATTCGGCCTATTTATATAAAATTGCGACAAGCGGTGGCAGCCTCAGCTGAGTCTGCGGGTACAACTCATTTATCTTTATCTTCATTACATTTTCCAGAGGTTGATGGTACGATACACGGTTGTAGTTTATATTAGAAGGTAACTCCTTCTACTGTTCCTCTAATCTATGATCGATAATGGCGTTGTTGTGGTGTAAAAGGGCATAAAATATAAAATACAATATACGGTAAGCTTATTACTGATTGGTGCATTATGAATATTTTGGTGTTGCACAACTTAAAGAGAGCGACAAGTCAGAGAGTTACTTGAAGATCGCTCGTCAACATCACGAAGAAGTACACGAGGTCAAAGGACAAGATCGCAGGCTTGTTTTCCTTAAGTGTCCCTATAACGTTCTGATTGGTTAAACTTGCGATGAAAATAGAGTGAAATATGCGCAATTTGACAAATGACGTTTTGACAGATGGCGTTATGACAGATGACGTTTTGACAGATGGCGTTATGACAGATGACGTTTTGACAGATGACGTTTTGACAGATGACGTTTTGACAGATGACGTTTTGAGATGATGTTTTGACAGATGATGTTTTGACACATGATGTTTTGACAGATGACATTTTGATGGATGACATTTTGACGGATGACATTTTGACACATGACATTTTGACGGATGATGTTGAGGTGACTTTGATTTGTTGGCCTAACATCCAAAACATATAGTGCAATAGAAAGACTTAATAAGGATCCAAGAACGTACCACAGCCAGAGGCACTCGTATATCACAGTACCAAACACGCCATCCATCGTGATAAACAGCCACTGATGGAGAGTGGGCCACTCGAACACCTCTGCTCGCGTGTAGTGCAGGATGACGAAACCCGGCCACACGAGGAAGGTGGATGAGAGCCCGACGAACCCTGCACGCAACACGAAAACACCCACCCTCGCGCAGTTAGTGTTGGGCATAGCTATCTATGATGTACCGGACAGCACTTGAGGCACAGAGGACAGTATAAGGAGAATAGGTATGTGTATAGGGGAAAGATAGGAAGGGTAACACCTTTTGAGAGATCGTTTGTTGAGCCAGGCAATGAACACGAAGATCGTTATAAACAGTTACAATTTTCCACTTTTGTTTGATACCTAATCAAAAAACTTTGAAAATCAGTATGGAGATTTTGACTGTCGCGTCTTACCGAGGAACATTGGTATGTCCATCTTCTCCTCACTGTCCACCCGTCTCCGCAGCACGACCAAGTAAAGCGTATAGAGCGCGGCACCCAGGAGCGCCCACAGCGCAGCTACCGGGAACTCGGTGAGGGTGTCTGATGCGGACAGACACACCAGCACCACCCCGCCCAGACTGAGAATAACGGCAGCGCATTTCGATTGTAAAAAGTGTTATAAATCTTAAAAAAAATGTCTAATATACATTAGCTATATCAGTCGCGTCAATAGGGCATGACCCGTAAGTGAGAGTACCTTCTTTATGTTTGGTCGTCAGATGGTTCCTGGCTACATAATGTACATTCTGGTTATTTTACAGTAAAATACAGTATTGGAATTAACAATATGTGTCGCGAGTTTATTCTAAGTTTGATATGCTATCGCCGAACTTAACTTTCTGCGCTGCAAGATCAGTGGAAATCTGTCTCTGCAAAAACTGGTGAGCAAAGATTGTCGTCGCAAATATGACAGTGTTTGGCGAAGAGACAGCGATTGTGTTTATTTAGAAAATATTCCGAATGTCAGATGTGGCAGACGACAGAAACGTCGCGTGTCTGAGATTAGAGTGGGGATTTTCTGAATGTCAGATGTGGCAGACGACAGAAACGTCGCGTGTCTGAGATTAGAGTGGGGATTTTCCGAATGTCAGATGTGGCAGACGACAGAAACGTCGCGTGTCTGAGATTAGAGTGGGGATTTTCCTAATGTCAGATGTGGCAGACGACAGAAACGTCGCGTGTCTGAGATTAGAGTGGGGATTTCCCGAATGTCAGATGTGGCAGACGACAGAAACGTCGCGTGTCTGAGATTAGAGTGGGGACTTTCCGAATGTCAGATGTGGCAGACGACAGAAATGTCGCGTGTCTGAGATTAGAGTGGGGATTTTCATGCATTAACTATGATCGTTGATGCCAAATTAATCTGAAGTCACACAAAAATGATGACATATCCATCTGACCTGACTAGAACGACGACGACTTTGGTAAGGCTGAAACGATCGGCGCTTGAGCTGGGATACAACGATGCGAGAACAAGAGTAAATATGGCCGACGTCGACGACAGGATATTGACTAGACCTTCCGGCGACGCCTTCATGGCTTCGCGGTTCGATAACATCGAAAAAAACCACTGAAACCACGATGTATTCCATATAGTGAGAGAGACCACCGCAGAAACCGGTGGTCCAGTGACCAGATTGTTGGGCCTCGATGGGGGATGACTCTCGGAGGAAACAGTTAGTCGAGCGGTAGGAGTGCTGGACTCGTAACCGAAAGGTTGCGGGTTCTAATCCACCCACCAGTCGTCTTTTCTGCATGGCCCTCAGCAAGTTATATATACCGTATTGCTGGAGTAAACCGATATCTAAAATAGGTAGATGTTCGATAACATCTTTCATGGGTGATATAAGAGTGCCGATGACATTGTATCTGCGCTGAATGGCTGCTATAAATATCCATTGTAAACCGCATCTGAGAGCATTCACTGGGTGATACTTGTGGTGTATTAACGTCGTATTTACTTTTTTTACCCTAGTTCAAATCTCTAGTGTTAACTGAAGCATTGGAATCGAAATGACTATCAATAAATCATATATAATTTTTGTCCTAGATAGAAACAAATAATACTGTATGGCATATTTTTTTCGCCGATTATATATTTCCCCTACAGAGAAATTTAGGTAAATTCGCGGATCTTTATTTTCGCCTGTATTAAAAAAAATATATAAAAAGTTCATTTTCCACTGTCTACGATCTTTGTTATGGTTACTGTAATAGTTACTTCCTGTTTAGTAAATGCCGTCTTTTGTGTCGTCTGCACTTTCGTCTGCACGTTGTCCTGGTTGAGTCGCCGCCATGAATACAATCTTAAATTATTTCAAACTAGTGTCTCCGATTCCGGCCGTACGGCAGTCTCTTTATCCACAGTCTGATAGCGATTTAGACGTTAAAATCATAAAGGCGGCTACGTGCGCAGTGGATAAAACCATGTCAGTGTATAGCGAAAGCGAAACCAATGCGTGCGATGTCGTTATCAGTCAGTCGTCTTTCCCTAACGGCTGCAAACGTCGAAAGCGTTATACGAAAGGCATTAGTAAAAATAGAAAGATCGAGATTGCGAAGTATGCGGTGCAACATACGCGGTGCAACACGGGGATAAGGCGGCGTTCAGAAGGTACACGATTTAAAAAATAATTTTAAAAATAAAATTCGCCGAATAGAGGCATCGGCGGAATCGGCGATTAATTTACACCGGCGAAAATAGTATGCCGTACAGTATGTAGTTATTAGTGTGGAAATCTTAAAATCATTTTTTTTACACTGAACCGTAATGATTTACAGTGGAAGACGCAGGAGCCACCCGACACTGCCCTGATAAAATGGCGCATTTCCAAACTTCAGTCTCTGTTTCCGGGAGTCAGCGAATCGTGGTTGTCGACAATTTTCGACAAATACAAGTATGCATGTTCCAAAAAAATTTATTGATTTAGATGCAAAATTTATCACTGTAGCCAATTTGTATATGTCTTGTACACGTAATAAATATATTTTCAGCTAATTTAAATTTAGACATTTTTATCCATAAGTGCATTTCTTACCTGTTTTTCACGTTTCTCATATTTTATTGACTGATTTAAAAAGTGAAAAACAACATTACAAATTTTGTTTTATGTATTTTTTTCACTAACAATAAAATATATTAAGAGAATATACTAATTGTCTTTTTGAGAACATTTTGGTTAATTTTTGTCAGTTCAACCATTTTCGAGATATATGTGTAATTTCTGCGGTTTGTCTGTAGGATTTAGATCAGAGAATCAACTGTGTTTATTGTTTTGTGTGACTTCTATTCACGTTCATACATCGAGTTTTTGGTAGCCCTATGGTCTATGCCACAGTTACAACATCGATGCAACTGTCAAGTACCTATGTGCGACACTGAATATAAGCGACCCACGCCTCCCCACCAGCACCTCTCTAGTCCACAACTACTCACTATCCACTGTTAGTACATGTATTTGCCACGACTGCGATAGACAATTGTTATTCCCTACTAAATTTAACACCTCTGATACTAATAAAATATATAACAATGGCAGAACAGCGGCTATTGTCTATCTCCACTGGCTGTCAGTCCACTTGCGCATTGAATTCAAGGTCCTAATCTTCACTTAGAAATGCCTCACACGCAGAGCTCCATTCTGTCTCTCCAACCTCGTAGCTACATAAAAACAAAAAAAAACTACCAGACAATAATCATAATACTGGGGTTTAAAAGCACTAAAATCATGTTACAAACCTCTCAGTCTAAGCTTTAGTGAATAAGTGAGTTTTTAGCCTGGATTTAAATAGAGAAAATTAATCTGATGATCTTAGTTTTGCTGAATACTATAAGTACACTTCATTTATAGTGTTGTCGATCAGCACCCCCACACGCGTTCTTGAGAGAGAAACAGCACGAATATGAATGCATCAAGCAACATTCAGTTTTAAATGTTTCTATTTCATTCTTAAGATTTTTTTATTGATATTGAATTATAAGAATGACAGATTGTCATATTTGTGAATGGCAGAAAGCCAAGTGGTATCATTGTTACAGCACTTAACCTCCACAAGGAAATAGCATCTTTCAAGCTACTGCTCTAACTAATATACTATCTGTGGCATTTTTCAAGCACAAATGCTTTTCTCAAAAAGAATTCAACCCTCGGATTTCTTGGCAGTGTTTAGCCCTTGCTGCGTGTTTCCACAAAGCCTTCTCCAATTTGACATGCTTTGGTTTCTAATGACCACGGTACTCTCCCATTTTATACCCTCTCTGTGGTCATGCCTTACTGCACACAATCGGCATATATCCCAGATTTGAATTTAGTAAGCTCTCGCCGTTAGGTGGCATTCCGACTTCCTGGAGTGAATAGACAAGATTAATTATTCATAGGGGGCTTGTTATAACCGCAATGATGGTTAGCATGGTAAAGGGCCAATAATGACTAGACCGTACAAAGCAGGCTAAACATACACCTCGCAGGCTGACCTGCCGTGTGTTCTAAAAGCCAACAAAGTATCTTTAGTTTATAACCTTTTGTCACCTCGAAAGAGTCAATACATCAGTATCAGCTCAAGTCACTATTAACTGGCATTTAGTTTTATGTCAAACCAAACCCCATCTATTCAGCCATTTTGAGCCGGTAGCCACATTGCAAAAAAGAAAATAAAACATTTCTCACCGTACACTGGCCTTACACTCTATTGGCTTGTGTTTTTCATGATTTTTTTGGGCTTGTTTGTTCACTATTGGTAATTATTATGTGACAAATTAAGGATGCAAAGAAATTTATTATACATCAAAAGCTGAATCTTCAAATAGTAAACGTAATCTCTGGTTCTGATGGCAGCCTGTAACATATTTAGTAATTTAGGCCACTTGCCAAGAGAGTTACGTAAGATACTAACCATAGTTTATACATGCTTGTCATATAAATATAATTTTAAAACAAAATTTACACAATGCTTATTTTCATGCATGAATTTCTCCAGACAAAAGGGACGAGTGGCGTCGATGGTTTGGCCTCGTCACAGTTCCAGACGACGCATCACCCAGACTACGAGGACTTTCGAAAAGAGGCGCTGCTCCACCACCAGCTTAGAGATGAGTGTTTTCGCAAGTCACAGCAAGCATTCCGCCGTGGATGGAAGGACGTCGCATCCTACTATTCTCAGGAGGTATTTATAAACGGAGGGCCACACCCAAAAATATCTTCTCATTCTGCATAGATGGGGCATCTTATTCTCACTATAAAAACCTAGTCGTCTCACCCTAAAGTTCCAGCAGTTTTTATTCTGGCCTTTTGTTGCCAAATAAATTGTATTTATTGTGTTTTTCCTAGGGTCATAAGCACACAAAGAAGATGCGGGAAGCAAACCTACACGCTGCAGACACCACATTTCAGTACAGAAATGAGGCCAGGGATGACGATGAGATAGACCTGCACGGTCTGCATGCTGAGGAAGTTGGCCGTATTCTCAAGCGGGGTATGCTACACTCATCTCAGGATATGCCATAAAAAATTTA
>WURV02141313.1:0-18877 GCA_011762755.2 Epimenia babai
TGGCGAACAAATAGCCAGTCTTCCATTGCTAACAACGCACCACCTCGAAGCCACACAGTTCGCTCTGTATTTGATTTTGTTGCCGTAGATCGAACTGTCACCCTTCCAGTTTCTATATCCACGTCGGCGAGCATCAGTTGAACAACCTCAGATCGTCTTAAACCACAGGTTGCAATCAGTCCGATAATCGCGCTATCTCGTGCGCCAGCATCGCTCTTGTCTCGAAAACAAACATCAGCAACTGCCTGTATTTCTGCAAAGTATATTTTTCGACCTGTCACATCGCCTTTCTTGTCTTTTAGGTTCTCGATGATGATCGCTCGATGGTAGTCTTCTGCGGTCATCTGTTCCAACAACCATGCTTGTTTTAGAACACCACGAAGCGCGGACAATAGTCCATTGATTGTTGAAGGTTTATATTTGTCAGCCGCCATTAAACGCGAACGTATATCTGAAGTATTCGCATATCTTAAAGCTCCCCAATTAACATGAGTTGCATTCACGTTTTCATCTGCCAGTAACATCCTAGCAATCTGATCAAGATGGCGTTTCATTGTTCGACGAGTGCTGTCACTTCGACGGCTTTTTAAGAAGACTTCTGCCGGATGTTCATTTTCTGGAAGCGGCTGTGTCAAACGCAAATTTTTTGACATTATTTTCACCTTTTTTCACATATGGTAACTCAAATTACCAAAAGCTATTCTAACATAGATACTGGGGTAAGATAGATACGTTTAAAACTAGCCAAAGTTCTCCATTGGCAACATATTTTATTTGAGATAAAAATTGATTAAACAGAAGAAACTCAGATTTGCTTCAGATTTGCTTCACATTTCCTCCAGATTTGTATGTTATGCTCATGACAATATCAAATTCAAAAATGGGAGAAAATAACGAAGCGAACCATATTAATTATATTAACTATCTGTTTGATAGTCATAAACAGTCAAGCGCAAAGCGAAGATGATCATTCTGATTTAAGTGAAACACATATTAGTGCTAGCGTTTTACGTGAACCGATGCGTGAAGTATCCAAGGATATTTACAGCGATAGCGGTATCATGATAACCGATAGTTATGGTAATTATACAAAGATGATGGTTATCGCTACAGATGATACCTCTCCTCCAGATTTGTATGTAATCCTAATATCAGTATGAAAGCAAAATTGGAGTAAAACATGAAACGTGCAATCCTAATTATACTAATGATTTGTCTAACAGTGATAGGTGTTCAAGCTCAGAGAACTGAATCAGACCTATATTATGCTATCGGTAATCCAGATAGCAATGTCGTCATTATCAATACTCAAGGTGGTCCAATGCCTGAATTATTGACAGACGAATTTGCCGAAGTTTTCTCAGCCATCATAGATAATGCCTATGTCGTCAATGTCCACCAAGTACAAACTCTATCTCCCACAACTTTTGGTGACCGCCTAATCACCTTTAAGGAAGCTATAGCGTTTAATACAGAAACTGTAGAGCTATTGGCAAGTGTTGTTGATGAATTTCAAGCCCAAGGTAAACAAGTTTATGTGGTTGGCATCTCATTTGGTGCATTTGTCGTACAGGATTTACTGGCGACACAAGGCAATGTAGCTGATGGGTATCTCATTCAAGTAGGTCGCCTGGACATGCCAGAAGCCGTTTGGCGACCCTTCTCAGAAGGCCGTTATGTCGGATTTGAAAATGGAGTTGATGTAATTGAATTTGAAAGTGCTGAGCAGGCAGGGATGGGGGGGGAAGGTGAGTTCACCAATATGAATATGGCAAAACTCGCTGCCGGTCTCGGTTATAAGCGCTATACAGAACTGCTTGTCGATGTTGACTTGAGCAATGTAGACTACATTTATGGTCAGGTTGATGAGCAAGTTGGGCGTTTGACTGATACTGAAATTACATTTTTAGAGAATAACGGTGTAACCGTCCATGCTACGTCGGGCGGTCACGGTAGCGAAGCGATTGATAATATCGCCAATCAAATTTTGACTCGCTATGTAACCAGCCTTCCGACTTCGTTAGACGAGCTTATCATCATAATGATGAATTATCTGGAAATTGATTCAGAGCGCGAATTTGAAAATTACATCAACAATTTAAGTGAGGAAGAAATCTTCGTCGCAATTCAAACCCCCCTTGGGTTAGAGACAGTTGACGCAGCTGAAGCTTTTTTAAACAGTCTATTGGGTGGCAGTGAGGACGATGATTACACAGCTGCAACATTTGTAGTCAATGGTGAAACAGCTGTAATGACGGGCGTGATTGATGGTACAACACCAAACACCTTACAAGCCTTGATTGATGACCACCCCAACTTGACAACAATTGTTATGCAAGAGGTTGATGGCTCTGTTGATGATGAAGCCAATCTTGTTGCAGCGCGGCTAGTAAGGCAGCAGGGATTTAACACTCACGTTCCGTCAGATGGTATGATCGCATCAGGTGGTGTTGATTTTTTCCTGGCTGGTAGCCAGCGTACAATTGAGGATGGCGCAAGGCTTGGAGTTCACTCCTGGTCGAACTGGGTAAACGCCAATATACCCGCGACTGATGTGCCACGTGATGATCCGCAACACCGACTATATCTCGATTATTATGACGAGATGGGTATCCCGGCTGATTTTTATTGGTTCACTTTAGAATCTGCGCCTGCAGAAAGCATTCATTGGATGACAGCAGAAGAAATTGAACAATATCAGATAACCGCCTCTACATCTGGTTGATAATGATCTACCTGGAGGCAATATATTGATGAATAGAGGATTACCTGTACCAGATGTTTCACTAGCTATGCAAACTCAATCGCTTATAAGTGTGGAGGATGAACTGGCTCGTGTTGGACAACAAGCAACCTCACTGATACAAAACGATCTCAGGTATTGTCAAGCAACTCTTGACAATACCCAAGATGATCTTCGTGCCAGCTGGTGTGATATGTCATACCTTGATGGACAGATGACAGCTTTCGTAGATTAGAAGCCAAATTGCATTACTTTTTGATAAGTCCTCATCACGTTTTTTGCCGGCAAAATGACAGTTTGAGACATAAAATATCAGTGAAATAAATGTGTGATAGATTGAGGTTGAATATGAAATTATTAACAAGAAGTACGCTCAAGTCGCGTTTATTTATGTTTTCGGGCATTATTATTTTGACTCTTCTTATTGTCATTGTCCTGCCTGCTAATGTTACAGTAAAAAGTCAAGATTCTACGGATGATACTGTTGTCGAAAGTACTGATACAGACGCTTTTGATACTGTAATGGCGGTTTTGACAAGTCCTCGCTGTAGTAACTGCCATCCAGCTGGAGATCGCCCGCGTCAACGTGATGAACAAATTATACATATTCTCAATGTGACGCGTGGCGAAGATAATCATAATGGACCAGTGCAAACATGTTCCACATGTCACCACGAAGAAAACAATCCCTACAGCCTAGTCCCGGGCGCTCCACATTGGGGACTCGCTCCAAAAAGCATGGGGTGGTATGGATTAAGCCACGCCGAAATTGCCAATCGCTTGATTGACCCTGAATCCAATGGTGATCGATCTTTTGATGACCTTATTGAACATATGAGTAAAGATGCGCTCGTGTTGTGGGCATGGGATCCAGGTGATGATCGGATACCTCCCCCAGTTCCTCATGATGAGTTTATTGCTGCTTTGGTCGAATGGCTAGAAGCAAGTGCACCGATTCCACAAGAATAGTGTCATAGAATAAACACAAGATATTCGTTACAGTTGAAAGGAAAAAGTCGATGGAATTTAACTTTACAATTAATGGCGAACCTGTATCAGTCGATGTCCATCCCGATATGCCTTTATTGTGGGTCGTCAGAGATGAATTAGGACTAAAAGGTACTAAATATGGATGTGGACGTGCGATGTGCGGTGCTTGTTCGCTACACGTTGACGGCGATCTTTATCGATCTTGTTCATATCCAGTCAAACTTGTTGATGGCAAAGATGTGACGACGTTAGAAGGTCTATCAGAAAGCTCAGACAATTTACATCCAATCCAACGAGCATGGATAGAATCAAATGTTCCCCAATGTGGATATTGCCAACCGGGCTTTATGATGGCGGGGGCTAAATTAATCGCGGAAATACCAAACCCGACAGATGAAGACATCCGCCAGCATATCAGCAACATTTGTCGTTGTGGTACGCATCCACGCATCATTAAAGCAATCCTACGAGCTGCAGAGATTAGCCAAGAGGGGAATAACGATGCCTAATAATGAACAACAACCCGAAGAAACAACAAATCGCCGTAGGCTATTTTCGCGCCGGCGGTTCTTGCAAGCGGGAGCCATTTTATTGGGAGGCTCAGTTGCAGCCGTCCATTTTGGAACAACTCCTTTCCGTCGAGCCGTATATCAAATGATATCAGCATCTGAGGATGCAGCATCCCATGGTATTACTAACTTGAATCCAGATCTTGTTTTCGAGATGCTTCCCGATAATCGACTACAAATTAATATTGCCAAGGCAGAAATGGGACAGGGTATCGTTACTGGTTTAGCGATGCTCGCCGCAGAAGAATTGGATATTGATTACGATAATATTTCTGTGGCAACTGCCTCATCTAAAAACGGGCTTATTGATTTTGGTACGGGTGGTAGTGGAACAACTCGTAGCTTATTTGTGCCAATACGCGAGTTAGCTGCAACATTTCGTGAAATGCTAAAAATGGCGGCTGCTTCTCAATGGGGAGTTTCCGTCCAACAGGTAACAACTACCAATGGTGTTGTTAGCTATGGCAATATGAGTATGACATACATAGAGGTAGTCAATAAAACAACGGAGTGGGAAATACCTAAGACTCCAGAATTACGTCCGACTTCATCGTTCAAAGTGGTAGGGACTGAGAAACCGCGTATAGATCTTGCTCCCAAGGTGATGGGAGAGCCCATTTTCGCGATTGATTATGAACTACCGGATATGGTCTATGCAAATACCCTCAAGTGCCCTTTTATTGAAGGATCACTTGAGAGTATAGATAGCGAAGCTGCACTCGCATTTCCAGGAGTTATTGATGTTGTTGAACTAGATGATCTAATTGCAGTCATTGCAGAAAATCGATATGCTGCGGAAATGGGTAAACGGCTACTTGATGCTCAGTGGGATATGCCTAAAGTGTGGCAACAATCTGAAATTGATGCAATGACAGTCGTGGGAAATGAGAACGTTTCCCCCGTAAATCTTTTGCGTACGGGCAGTGCTATGAGCTTAATTGGTGAAGCGACAGATGGTTTGCTTGAAGCAGAGTATCATGTATCTATTGGCGTACATGCACACATGGAACCGAATAGTGCTATTGTTGATGTGAAGGGTGATTCGGCACTAGTGATTACAGGTACTCAAAGTGCTTCACAAGTTCGTACCGAAGTTGCTCGAGCGACAGGATTGAATGAAGACAATATCGAAATCCAGACCACCTATCTGGGTGGTGGTTTTGGGCGTAGATTTTCTCTTAATCCAGCAACAGATGCGGCTCGATTATCTCAGCACTTGGAACGTCCTGTGCAGGTAGTTTGGGATCGTGAAACAGAGTTTTTGTGCGGATTGGTGCGCCCGGCAACACATCATGTTCTTAAGGCAACACTATCCGAATCAGGTGAAATTACTGCAATGGATCATGAAATTGCATCCGGTGATCAAGGTTTGAATAGTATAGGTTCTTCAATTTTACCTTTACCATTCCCGCTATTGCCGATTTTTGGAGGGGATATTATTTCTGCTGCCCATGGCGCAGCATTCCTTTATGGTATCGAACATCGCGAAGCAAACTTGTGGCATATTGAACTTCCCTTTGGAACTGGGATTTGGCGCGGGGTAGGCATGTTCCCCAACGGTTTTGCTATTGAAAGTTTTATGGATGAAGTTGCTCATGCTACTAATCAAGACCCCTTTGATTTGAGGCTGGCTCATTTGCCAGATAATACTGAGAAAGCCGAGCGTTGGAGGGATGCGTTGTTACAACTACGAGAAGACAGTGGCTGGGACGCTGACAAGTCAGCAGGCATGGGACGTGGTTTGGCTATAATCGAAGATCGTCAGACGATTGCAGCGGCTGTTATCGAGGTTTCAGTCGAAGATAGTAAGTTGCTCATCCACAAGGTAACCTCTCTGATTGACCCTGGGTTAGTCATTAATCCGGATGGTGTGCGCCAGCAAGTTGAGGGATGTATTATGATGGGCATTAGTGCTTCATTATATGAAGATAACTTCATTGAAGATGGTCATTTTCATGCTACTAACTATCACACTTACCCGATGGCTTTGTTACAGGATGCGCCTGTTGAAATTAATGTGATTATGCTTGAAAGTACTGGAATCCCAACAGGTATAGGCGAACCACCCATAGGTCCGATCGCACCTGCACTTGCCAATGCTATTTTTGATGCTACAGGACAACGCCAACGTCGGATACCTCTACTTAAAGGATTAGAAATCTAGGTCTCCCTGTTTCTCCCTTCTTAAGAATAAGCAGGTGGCGTTGTCAAGATACCGTCTTGAAAGTCAAGCAGCCTGTGTCATGGGCTTAGTGTGATTTGGATCAAAGGCTTTGCCTGACTTCAAGATGCCATAGGCGAGGTGTAAGAGTTTACGCGTCACAGCGACAATGTGTTTAGTCCCAGAGTATAGTGGTACAGTTTCTAAAAGCCAAAAGGATGACCTATGGGACAAGTACTGCACGGAAGCGCCACAACGACAGAGACAATCCGTCGCGCAATCCAAAATAGTCAAGAGAGCATAAGGGTTCTGGCACAACGATACAATATTAATCTGAAAACCGTTGCTAAATGGAAAAAACGAACCACTGTTAAAGATCATGCTATGGGACCGAAAAAGAGACAATCCACCGTTTTGACCAGTGACGAAGAAGCGTTGATCGTTGCCTTCCGCAAGCAGACTTTGCTCCCGTTGGATGATTGTCTCTATGCCTTGAAAGAAACAATCCCACATCTCACTCGCTCCTCATTGCATCGATGTCTACAACGGCATGGGATTAGCCGCTTACCCGACACACGGGATAAAGCACCCAAAAAGAAATTCAAGAAATATCCCATAGGCTACTTCCATATTGACATTGCAGAGGTGCGGACGGATGAAGGTAAACTCCATCTGTTCGTTGCGATTGACCGCACATCAAAGTTCGTCTTTGCTGAATTATACAACCGTGCCACCCGACCCAATGCTGTCCAGTTTCTACGCAACTTGATAGATGCAGTCCCTTACAAAATCCACACGATACTCACCGATAACGGCATCCAGTTTGCGAATCGCGAAACTGACAAATACGCATTCAAATTGTTGTTTGACCGTATCTGTGATCAACATGGGATCGAGCATCGATTGACAAAACCGAATCATCCCTGGACAAACGGACAAGTTGAACGCATGAATCGTACCCTGAAAGAAGCGACAGTATATCGCTTCTTCTACGATACTCACCAGCAGTTGCGTGAACATCTTAAAACCTACCTTCTGGCATACAATTTTGCCCGGCGGCTCAAAACGCTGAAAGGATTAACTCCCTACGAATTTATTTACCAGAAATGGCAACAGCAACCTAACCGTTTCTTAGTCGATCCGTCCCATCTCACTTTGGGACTGTACACCTAGTATGAGGGGAATATTGGATGATTACATCTGTTAAAGAACCAACAGTTGACGACGGCAGTGCGTTGGAGACTGAGGAAGCTGCCATAGCAAACCCAGCCTCAGTTTACTGCGAAGAGCAGGGTGGCATGCTGGAAACCCGTATCGATCCTAATGGTACCTCCTATGGTGTGTGCCTGTTTGCTGATGGCTCAGAATGTGAAGAGTGGGCTTTTTTCCGAGGCGAATGCCAGCCAGGAAACGAAGATAACTAAGCCGTGTTTAGAAGACACTATAATAGATGATCACTAGAGTTAACTTATCCGGCATGATCGCTCGCAACAATGTCTATGGTGCTCAAGTCTAACCTAATATTGAAGGTTGCGATAGTAGAATGTGTCCAGACACAATTCCGTGACAATCTGATTTTAGGATATGAGTAAAACTTAAACCAACCAAAAGGAGTTATCAAATGAAAAAAATTCTACTCGCCTTATGTTTATTAGTCCTGACGATCATGTCTGTCGTTCCGCTTCTATCACAAGAAAACCCGTCCAATACAGAATATGACTATCGTGGCGAAGGGGAGGTATTTCAAGGCACCGCGATTGTATACCCCATTGAAAATGGAGCGCTCGGAACACCGTTTTTTCTGGGTGAGGACAATCCATCCAATTTTGCCGCATTAAAGAGCGAGAGCGAGTACCATCATAAGACATGGGATGTTATTTCACAGATTATTCCCTTGGATAGCTATGATGGTATCTGGACCCAAATTCGATTTGGGAATTGCTGCTCAGCCGGGCCAGTAAGTGGGGAAGATAATACCTCCATGATAATGAGCTTGGCCAGCGAGGATTTCGATCTCATGCTGTTTCAGGTTATTGTGCATGAATTTGGACACATTTATACTTTACACGCCACGGAGATTGATCCAAATATACCCGAGCAGTCGTGTACCACATTCTATCTTGTCAATGGTTGCTTCACTGAAGATTCGTTCGGATACCGATTCTATGAGCAATTCTACAAAGGAAAACCATACGAAGAAGAATATCTGAACTTGGTTAATAACCCCACTTTGGACCTCTACAATGTTGATGAAGGGTGGGCAATTTTAGCAGAGTTCCACGAAAGGTATCGTGATGATTTTATCGACCAATATGCAATAACAAATATTCTGGAAGATATGGCTATGTCATTTGAGTCAGCATTTTACATATCTACTGACCCTGACGCGTTTGACGGGCTTGACGAATCAGAAGTCTGGTACCAAAAAGTACTCTTTTTCAAAGATGACCCGGTTGCAGGGCCGTTACTAGCTGAGATGGCTGACCGTATGCAAGCCTACGAACAAGAGACAGGGGAAACATTCGAGTGAGTTGGCAGACGCGGAAAGGACATATTATAATCTGAGTTCGATCGAGGATTGTCAAGTTAACTGAGACTATGAAGAAACCCGCTTTCTGTTGATTTTGTCAAGATGAAAAATGCCCATCGCCAACCCAAGTACAAGTGCCATTGTTATCCGCGAGAGATCATCTCATATGTAGCCTGGCTGTATTTTAATTTCAACCTGAGCTATCGCGACGTGGAAACCATTCTCGCTCAACGCGGGATCATGGTTTCTTACGAAGCCATTCGTTATTGATGCCTGAAGTTTGGTCATGCCTATAACCACAGGGGTAAAGTCACTCCTTCTGATTGCTCCATTCCACATTTCTTCGAGCGAGGCAGAAGTGAACTGACCCTGAAATAGTGGATACAAAGTTTGTCTTATAAACTATATCCACTAAGGAGGATCAGATGTACCTCGCAGGAATAAATTACCCCGATTGTTGTCAGGTTGAATTTATCTCATGCCAATCATCTTTGAGCGTATCGTTGGTTGCCTGAAGGTCGAAGGCATCTGCATCCCAATAGTTGCCAATGCGATGTTGCCACTTACGCGAGACACGTCCTTTACGGGACTTACGCGAACGTAGAAATTCATCATAAAGCCACGGACCGCCACTATCTTCAGGTGGACAAGCCCGATTCCCAGCGATACAAAGTGGTTCATCGATCTCTCGCACTCAATTTGGTTGTCTCTGCCATCACCGTTTGGAATACGATTTACATTGAAAAAGCAGTGCAGTATCTTCGCAACAAGGGCTGGGATATTACCGACAAGCATCTGCAACATCTTACACCACTTGGTTGGGAGTATATTTCCCTCACAGGCAACTACATCTGGAATCCAAATATCTCGACTAGCTTGACCAATTTGGGGGAACTTCGTACTTGATGTCTGCATCAAATTGAGGGTAACAACAATCGGGGTAAATTATTTCAGCGACCTAAAGTCCTGCCGTGTAATGGATGCGACTTGAACTGTCTTTTTGTTTTCTGTTTGTTCGTCGGATTTATTCATACGAGAAAGCATACTCTGCCTTTTCCAAATGGCAATAAAATATCTGCCTTTTAAGGTGTATAAATCTCAAGGGGAGGTTGGGAAATAGATCCATAATTGCATTCCTCTCCATAGCCCACACATACAAATATACTTTAGAAAAGTGGTGTATAATAATCATGTTACATATCTATAAATTAGCTTGTGATACCCTGATTGCTAGACAAAGGCATTGCAAAGGATAGCCAGTAAAGAGGCATAGATCTTGAGAAAACGTCCGATGAGGGTGCGATTGTGTAGACGCTGGACCCCCATCTTCTCCAATTTCGAATAAAGGGTTTCAATGATGGGACGGTGTTTTCGGAGCAAGGTCAGATGTTCGGTTGAATTCGGGATCATGTTGCGGCGATGGCGGGGGATGAGATGAATGTCGCCATAGAGATAGCAGAGGTTTTCATCATTGTCGCAGATGTAGCCTTTATCCGCTAAGACTTTGGCTTGCGCGGGCAGTTCAGCAGTCAGATGTTGAAGAGGAACCAGATCATGCCAGGCAGCCGGCAAGATATCAAAAGCAACTGGTATGCCACTGGCATTGCAGACGACATGAAGTTTGAAGCCAAAGAAAGTGGTGTCCTTGGCGTGGCACTTGCCGCGATAGATTGCTCCCTGGAGCGTTTTGCAGCGCTTGGCGCGCACCCTTTTACAGACGGGTAGCGGCATACTGTCGATCACGAAGATGTCTCCTTTGGTAAATAGGTTTGCCAACAGATCCAGCAGTAGCGAAAACAGGGCGCGGATACGATGCAAGCGTCGATTGAAACGCGAAACACTCACCGATGTGATGTAGCCCAACCGATGCAGGACACAGACACTGCGTTCATGGTGGTTCTGAAAATACTTCGCTGCTACAACCGCGATCGTCAGGATTTCAGCTGCGCTGGTCTGAGCTCGAACATCGTCTTGATGGTTCATCAAGGTTAAGAGGTCATCAATGACCACATATGTGGTTACAATATAGGTATCGTTCATGGGGCATCCTTGTTGAATAGTGTGTCGCAGCTTTATTCTAACAAGGACCTCATGGACGGCTTTAACTAGCAATCAAGGTAATTAAAGCCCTCAAATATAAGAAGGATCAAAATATCAGATGGAAAGCGGCAGCAACAATAGGAATGCTTACCCGCGTAAATAAAGGAAATATATTGTCAGCGGTAGATCCACTTATTTCATTACTAGAAGATGATTATGTACGTGTAACTGCTGCTCGTGCGTTAAGCGAAATAGTCGGGCAATCAACATGGTCTGGAACGAAAGACAGTCATTACACTAAAGTTTTAAATAGCCTCGTTAGCGCATATAATCGTTATGAAGATTGGGAAGTCCTAGAAGCGGTTGGCGACTTCAAAAAAATTCCAGCAGTCGATGCTCTTGTTGCAATTAATGAGCGCGAAGACGGGGAAATTAGATCTGCTACTGTGCGTGGACTAGGAAATATCGTGTCTCTAAAGGTAAGTGAAGAATGGAATATCGCCAGAGCTAAGGCAATGGGTAAACCGGTTGTGGATTTATCTTCTCTTACATATAAAGGGCAAGAGAAAGATCAGGCTAAATATGAGGCAAGATATAACAAGGCTGTTGACAAATTATCATCCGCTTTGGATAGTTCTTATCGGCAGGAGTGGATTACTGCGTCTCTGGCGTTAGGGGCATTGGGTGACAAAAGAGCTGAAGAGAAGTTGATTTCTCTACTTGATGACAACAACAAAAAGGTACGCGTTAATGCAGCAGGAGCATTATTTATAGGGGATTTACAAAAATCTCTTGCAGAAGAGAAACTAAGAGCTTTAAGCATAGATATAAATAATAAAACAGACTTCAAAATTGATATTCCGTTTTTAGGCACAGGCGCATGATTATCAAGATAGAAATCTCTCTTAGTTAGAACAGCTACTTTTTCAACAGGCGGGTAGATTGGAAGACGTATTAAATTCTCAACCTCACAAAATTTGACGAAATCCCTATATAGAATAGGGGGCACTGTATGTGCCCCTTTTTGTTAAACAACCCAATAACCTACCAATGCGCCAACTGGCGCATTTTTTGTTGGTCTGTAATAGTCAAAGGAGAGCGGAAATGGTTGAGGATTATAGCTTGGATTGGAATGAAAGTGACACAATGGCGAGTTGCCTATGTGCCATCTGTGGTGGGGGAGTAAAACATCATGCGATGGTGTGTCTTAATTGTAGGGAAGACTACGATCTGACTTCAGAATGGGTGCTTGCATTAATCGACGAGGAAAAGAATTGGCGCAACATGTTGGATCGTGATCAGTATCACATGACGTTGGTTTTCTCTGACTACATAGTTTACAAAGATGGAGAGATGTATGATGGTTGGGATATTCTTGATGGTGAAGTTGGAACAGCCAGAACGAACGATCCTTTCACAAATGCAATGGGAACAAGCGATGTTTATTTTAGTGACTGGGAACTATTTGAACCCCTTGAAATGGCGCATACATTCTATCAGTGGGCAGATGATGCTGATTTAACAGAAGGTGAACTAAACGCTCTTTGGGTTGTTGCCTTTCCACCGCACAGTGAAAAAATGTACTCAACTGATTACGCCCAATTGCTAAGTGAAAGGGAAGGAAAGCCGGTAAGTGCTGAAGCGTTCCGACGAAGGCTTTCTGATGCAAAGAAGAAACTAAAGGCTATAGGGGCTGTGTCGATATTGCTACATCGAATTGCTGAGAAGTCATCAGAAGAAAAGTAAACATTTCCGGCGCTAGCGCCGCGAGGGTGACAAAACCCCGCGTTTACAAATAACGCCCACTACCACCACAAACCGATAGCATCAAGAAACAGAATTCCCACCAACAGAGACATAAGCACAAGCCAGAATATGAACACTCCCCTATCTTGCGGACGAATAAGTGGTGTGGTTGCGTGGCGCTTTAATTTCATTGATCAATCCAACTCTTTCAGCTTGTTTCAACAAAGCATTTAGGTATCGCTTTTGACCGATACGACGAGCAAGTTTTATCTTGTACTCCAACAGGGTTTCACTTGGCTCAAGCGATGTACAAGGGATGTATTTCAGCTTTTTCAATGGCGGTAGTGGCGTAAGGTCAACGCAATCGATCATTGAGAAGGATTGTAGCACAGACAAAAAAAGGAGGGCACACGTCCCCCCTCCTAACGGGCTAACTCCGGTTGCAGGTAGTTACCCCGACCTCAATTTGATTATGCAATTTTTATCAATCACTGGCGAGGATTTAAAAATGGGATATAGTTTGAGTTAGGTATATAAACAGAAACACCCGCCTACGCCGTGACAAGCTAACGGGTGTATCCGAGAGCGACCTGCTGAAACCATTTCAGCTAGGTCAATTTCATGGACAAGCCGATGGGTCGGTTAAAGTCCAATTTGTTACCAAATATTATACCCGATTTTTCTCTGGTAGCAAAGACAACTTACTTAAAGTCTCTCGGATGAACACATTGTCAGAAAAACAATTTGAGCATCAAAGCGACTATCAAAAACCTTTGGCACGAACTGGCAGGCAACCCAAAACATCGGGCGCTGGTCACTTCACGACTTGCTGCCAACCACGCTAATGAAGAAACAAAACAATGGCTCTATGCGCTGATTGATGCTAAAACTCCCACCTGCAACGAGAAGATAGAGAGCCTGTCGTTACTCACTCCCCCACCCCAAATCCTTGATCCTATCACCGTTGATTGGGCAGCACATACACTCAGAGTTGACCCCGAAATTGGACGGCTGGCCGTGGTGCTGAAACGAGCTTCAGAGTTTCGGTTGTGGGTGATCTTACGGGACTTGGATAGAGCTACAAATGGAAGCGGAAAAGTTAGTAGAACAGCCCTCATAAGTCGTCTACACGAATTAGATATACAGTACACACACAGACATCGTAGTCGCTTGATAAAAGCCGGAAATGGCTTGTTTTGGAATGTGTCACGCACTCACCTATATCCACGCTCATCTCAGTTTGTAGCTGCGAAACTAGCATCCGAGAGCGAAGTCAGCTACCCAGATGCTATTAAAACAAATCGACCTGGTGTGAGGGATGTCTACCTATCTCCTATCGGTAGCCACGAACGTTGGCAAGCGATGATCTATGCAGGCTGGCTAGCTTACAGAGAGAACCCAACCATTGCCAGAGACACCCTAGCGACCCTATTTAATCGAACCCCACAGACCATCAGGAATTGGGAACAGCGACGGCTAATGGAGACAGTCAGCAGCAGAAGTAACTATGCCCAAGCGCCCATTGATGAAGACTTAATTGCTGCTAATGCCTATCCGGATCATCAGCAAGGTTACTACACCAAAAAAGGCGGTGAATATGAGCTAAGAGTGAGTTGGCGGATACCCAACACCTACATGGTCAAAGGCATCAAACAACACCACAAAAAGGGACAAGCTCCAAAGGTTCGTCGGAAAACCAACCATAGTTTGACGCACCCTGCTTATATAAGGCGAGGCGGGACGCAACGCGGCAAACTCTACTTCGAAGACGGTGAACGACTAAGAGCCTATCTGAAAAAACATGGTGGCGTTCGTTATCTGTGGCGAGGGGAGAGAAAGTACAAATTCACCTCACACGGCATGTTCGAGGCTACAGTCAACGGATGGGCTGAAACAACGCCAAAAGAGCGCTGTAGCTTTGGGTGTGAACACGAGCTTTTCGGTTTGGAAGAACTAAGAAGGTGGGCATGGATTAATCTAGTCTAAGGACAAGACATTTTTTTGAGGGACATTAGGCGTAGGCTAATTTGGTTCTTTCTTTTTTGTTTTTTGCGTGGGAAAAACAAATGTGAAGTAGTATTGGAAGTGGTTTTCTCTGCTAACTCGGTGCTGGGTATTATGAAGTAGAAAGAGGGTGGGAGCATGAGCGTTGAAGTGCTTATTTTTTCAGTTAGTTTTGTGGGGGCGTTGGCGGGGGCATTGCTATCAAACTTACTTTCAGAGCGGCTAGCAAGGGCTGAACGAGAGGAAGCTAGGCGCAAAGAGAGGGTGGAGTTCCTTGTTAATCTGATGAATGAAATAAGCTCATTGGTTAGAAAAATGAGTGACTTACTGGAATTACGGACTGACGGCGATGTAATAGCCAGAAACGAAATATATGGCGTAGTATATCAACTACGTAGCCAGTGCTTTTTAGTAAATGATCCAGTGATAACAACACTGGCGCTGAACTTTGGGACGATGTTGAGACCATTAGATGTTTCTGAAGAAGCAAAGAAAAACGAAGTATCGATTGACGATTTTGTTGCCCAACTCTTTAAGCGTTTAGGGGAAATTATTGAGACAGAGCAACGTGGAAAGAAATAGAGTAATCGAAATATCTTTGGTTTTCGTGTTTGATATTTCTCTTTTGCTTTTTTACAGTTTGCCACCATCGCAGACCACGTAAAGGGTACTCCGGCAAGCCTCCGTATTCTGGTGAACCAGAACGGCACTTGTGCCGCCCTTGACTTGGTTCTGCTAAAAGTGATGGCTGGAAATGATTGAGCAAAAGTTGAAAAAAAGGTTGGGTTGTTTGCATTGGGCTGGGGCTTGTGTCTGGCGGATGGGTAGCGAACTCAGTGATTAAGTATCACGCGACCTAGTGTGGTTCATGAGCCTTTGTTGGGTTGTAAGCTTCTTCATACTGAACTTTCTGTTGTCTTAACCGTTCGACTTCCAGTTGTCTAATATGTTTATCCGCTTGTTTTATTTTCTCTGCCAGTTGTTCCATAGTATCTTTGGAAGCTTGATCTTTTTTCTTTAACCGAGTAATAGCTTTTTGCCTGACAGAAGCTTCATTATCATATGGACGCGATTTGTTTTTTGCCTTCCTAAAGACTATCTCTATTTCTGCTCTTATCTCTTTCGCTTGAGGGCAAATATCATGTTTGAGGATAACCACTTTACGAGTAGTGGAATAGTTTAAGGTAAGAACTTTCAATGAAGTCAAGAACACACTTTCAGAATTTGAAAGCGCGTCTTCGACTTTAAGCAAGAATTTTGTTGATATCTCGGGAGATGTTTCTATTTTTTGTCGCCAGCGCTCCCAAAGTGGAACAGGATCGACCTCGAGACTTGCTGGAACAACATAGTGGTAGGGGTCTTGGCTTACGGTGATTGACGTGATTTCTTGCAATTGGTCAATCCAGTCTATTAAGTAGTCTAGCCTTGCTAGAATGCGAAGCGTAATGAGATAGATGGATAGGTAAGCTCTTTCTTCTTGTCTGTCACGAAGTCGACGATCAAGTAATCTGTAAATGATATATGCTATGAAAAAACCAGCTAATAACTCACCCCAAAAGCTGGTGAATAGGTCTCTCAGAAATTCATCCACAACAACTTGCTCCAAAACACCCACTACTTATTCACAAATCATAACCGCTATCGAGCATGATGGGTAATCCCTAAACATTGGGGGTTTTGAGGTAGTCGGCTCTTTTATACTCGTGACCTTTTCTGAACATTAATTGACGATAAGTTGAAATAGTTGTGTGTAAAGACTTTTACTTTGGGGCAGGTAAAGGAATGCAAAATCCTTGGCAAGTGGAATAGCTTTTCTGGCTGTGATTACTGAAATACCATATGTTGGTATCAGGGATGTTTCTAATGTACACAGATAGGAAGCGAAGGATGAGCATACATTATCGAGAAGTATGCTGTTTACTCGTACTCTTCATCATCCAGCGCTCTCAGCATGTCAGTCATACCTGTATGTACTTCGTCAGATCTATTTCTAACCTGTGGCATTTTTGATGACTTTTTATTGTTTATCAGTTTTCTTGCTGCACTAAGCTTGGTTAGCCTATTTACTTCATCTATGTATCTTTGGCTGGGAGTACCTGTTGTCTTTTGTAGATCAGTTAGGAGTTCAGACTGTGAACTATAGGCTGAAGAATTATGCTGATATAAATCGGCGAGTTTTTTTAGAGCTTCAGCAATTTCTTCGCTTCTCCTAATTTGATCATCTAGATCCTGTTCCTGTGATTGTATTTTCTTTTCCTGAGCTTTTAAGCGATTGTGTTGTTCCTGCATATTTTGTCTATACTGTGCAATCTGTTTGCGTTGTGATCTAACTTGTCGAGCAGCTTTTTGAAGCTGCTTCCCCAATGTAGTTTGAGTTTTGCGCAATTCCTTTCTGGCGTTTTCAAATCGATACGTCAAAAAAACAAAAGCCAGAAAAGCAACAATTACATCTGAAGATATACTCTTAGCCATTTCTTTATCGCCCAACCCGACAAAGACCAGTGTGATAATTACTCCTACACCCAAAATAGCTCCACCAAAAACCCAAGGTTGTCTGCTATCTTTCTTCTTCAGTTGATTAAGTTCACGCCTAATGTTGGATAACTCGTTATCCATAACTTTGCTCCGGCTTTATACTTACATATTATTATTATAAAGCTGATTATTAATACTATACCCCCTAATATCTGGGGGGATATCATCCATCAAAATCACATACATTTTGCGATAAAGTTGTCGATAGCGTTGCGTCGTGTTTTATATCTCTGATCTCTTCAACCTCTTGCGTTAAGGTACGTTTAACAAACCACACTTATCGAGTGGTAACTGGTGGCAACTCCTCCACCCTATAAATTCAGACAGCCCCAGATAATTGATTGGCAGCTCTTGTCTGTGGTCGCTATACTCCTTCCCACACAAAACCATTTGAAAGCCAGGCAGGCATATGTCCCACATTTTCATTAGTTACTCCCATGATGACAAAGCTCATCTCGATAAGCTGGTGAGCTGGTTACTGGAAAATGACTTTGCTGAACATGAGCTTTGGTTTGACCGGAATATTGAGGGAGGAAATAACTGGCGGGATGAGATTGCTTCTGCACTAGATGAGGCGTTTGCTGTTCTTGTTATAGTTTCGACTAACTCGGTTAAATCGCTGTACTGTACATACGAATGGGCTTACGCAATGGGGCAAGGAATACCAACTATACCGCTCATATTCGATGACGTGAGGGTAACTGATATGCCTGCTCCACTAGCTTCGAAACAAAAGGTTGACTGCAATGAACGTATTCCTGATTATCTCAAAGAGCAAGTACGCCAATTAAGGTCTGTACCACCGAAAGTTGCTGTGATTAATAAGCTGGTCTATGAAATCATTTTTGATACCCATCGCCGATTTTTTATTCTTGGATGGTTAGGCGAAGGCATAGCTAACTTAGGACCTGAAGATGCCAAGTATGCCATCACCGATTTCGTGAGGAAAGCAGCCAAAGCACACCAAGAGTTACAAGATTTGATGGTAGATAAAGCCTTTGCGATTAGCGGCAAACAACATCGGCATTATTGGCTGTTACAGAATATCCTAGAAAAGCTCTCACGTATTCAACCGGAATATCAAGCTGAGAGGCAGAACTTTGAAAGCAGCCAACTGGGAAGAATATTCGCTCAATTTGAGAGCAAATGGCTACCTGCCTTCGAGTATTGCGAAGGTGATGGCTGGTGGCGTAAGTGGGTACGCAGTTATTTTGAATGGGATTTAGAGAATGAGCACAATCGTATGAAAGTATTTGCGGAGATGATTAAAGCATTTCCAACCTTTGATGTGCATGATGCAGAGAACTTAATCAGTTACAAAATTGGTCACCAGAAACTCAACAAATCAAAGACTGAAACCAAACCCTAACTGACTTTACCAAGCAAAGACAAATCACTATGTATCTTTACGGCGGTTCAGGATAGGAGTGTTCGCTTTTCTTATGCAAAAGGCGGGACATGCGTCCCGCCCCTGTAACATATGCTACTCTATCTATGGGTTTTTAAGGGTTCAAAACGAAGCCTCCATGAAAAAACTGAGCGTGTGAGCCAGAATACAA
>WURV02141424.1:0-18873 GCA_011762755.2 Epimenia babai
TAAATTTGTAAAGTGTCTTTGATAGCTATGTGTTAAAAGGGCACTATAAATCAATAAAATTTCATTTCATTTCATATGATTACCTAACACAATGACAGTCATGTATCTGACATAATTATCATCAATGACCTGACACGAATATTTATGTACCTGACACAATGAAAGCCACATATATGAGAATGACCATCAAGTACCATGGGAACGAGTGGTAGAGCGCTGGCCTCCGAACCAGTAGGGGGAGGGTTCGAATCTGAGCAATACCATTGTTTTTTCGTTCCTTGGGCAATGTACTCTACCCAAATTGCTCTGGTCGACTTAGCCATAAATAAGTACTGGAGCAATTTCTTTGTGGCAACGAAAATTAATACACACTGGAAAAGTAAATTTGCGAATGGCTTACCAGCATCTGTTATACGGGCACAGTTGTATGGTATCTGGGCTGTGTATAGAAACCATTATTAAAATTACTGTGGCATATAGCATCTTGCAAATACACCTAAACCATCCTCGCAATAAATGACATCTCGACCAGCAATGATGAATATTTATACACAAACTTGCATACTTAAAAGATATTTAGATTAAACTATACTGTGATCACAGGGCAATGGTAATAAAAACGTCGAGTGTATTCCATCTTTTTCTAATGATGCATCCCGATTTGTTGAATGTGATTGCTTGATCTAACTGTTAGCTTCAACTTTTTCCATCAAGATTGTTGTGAGGTCTGTAGTATCAAAAATCAAAAATATTCAAAACAGTCAACCTATGGTGCAGTAAGGTTGAAAACTTCAGCCCATAAAAAGCTTGTAGATCTACATAGACACCTTGCTGAGCGCATCTTCATATGCATCATTCAAAACTAGGGTCATAGTTAACTGAAATAGACATGGTTGCGAGACATGGCTGACACAACCGATGATTAGGGTAACAGTCTGTGAGCGAGGTGGTATACAAAACAGGAGATCAAGCAATATTGTAGACTGCTTCTCTGTCAACTAGGACGACAGACTGTCACCGCCGTCCGATTTAGCTCATCTCATCATTTTAATATTAAATTGTGATATCAATGTGATGTACGAAAGCTCATCATCATTTGAACACCTTTACAGTGTACACTTAATTTTGAATGTATCTTAAATAAAACAAGCTGATATATTGGAAAGCATTCATTATTTTCAGAGGGACTGAACAGAAGTTGACTCTGCAATTACATAAAACTTCAATAGTGATCTAAAAAAGTCAAAACCAAGTTGGGTAATTGTGACTCCAGTCTATCAGATTTCTTGAAGACAGTTCGATAAAATTTCAATTTTCTCACAACATCTGCCCACTATTGTGAACTAGATTGCGATTGTGTAACATGTTCGAGCATGTTCGAAATATTCAACGTCTGAAGCAATGTTGACAGCTTCATCCATTGAAGGCTAAAGAATTTTTCACTATCCTGAGGCTTTCGCATTCCATGAGCAATGATTTAGGAAGTACCACTGAATCACATAACCGTATGGAATGCAATGTCAACAAATTCTTGAAACCATGTACGTGTTGTGAAAAGACTGTCAACCTACTATATTATGACGTAGTTGGTCAAAATTTCGATAGCATGTCAACAGAAGCAGAAAAGCCTCATAATCATTAGCTGTAAAACAATAGTGGATAAGACCAGACCAAATCAGAACAGTCCGGTCAATCCAGATGGAAATACAAGATATAAAGAGGATGGTCCTTCACGTGATATTGCATCGTCTTCACCTAACGTCTCTCAACAACTGAGCTACCCGTAAAGGTGCATTGAGATATTGTATACTGTAGAACACTGTAGAACAATGTGTAACTTTGTAAGGTATGTCACTTGTTCACTCGATAATTTGAGTATTACAACAGAATATGTATGCTCTTTGTTGATGAGTCGCATCACCACATAATTTGTGACTGTTTGACATCGATTAACCAAATATCTTCTTTAAGCCTTAATTTATTCCAATTGATTTAAGACATTGCATTTGTATTTTAAAGTCCATGAAAGAAATTAACATGTATAAGTTTTAAAATATATATATATATATACCTGATAATTTTGTCAACCTGAAAATTATCGAGTGTTATTTCTTGCAAGTGTTACTCGTATCTTTATTTACCTACGCATTTTATATACGCCTATAACAACTAAGTGCTCTAGTATATGCATGATATAAAATGACGCGTTATGGTCCTGTTTGAGTTTAGTTTTATATACACAGAAATATATATTACCTATCTGAGAGAAAATTTGGGATTATTAATGAATGTAATTGAAACACAACAAACAGATTTGGGAATTCATCACAATTCCTCCAATAGACATAACAATGATATTAGTCACGCCTACATATTATAGGCTGCAAGGAAGCTAATTAAACTGAGAGCAACATTCTAAAAAATAACAGAAAATCATAAGCCATATATATTTTAGGCTATTCAGCATTCTCAGAAATTTCCTATATTATACTGGCTGTTTTCACGAATAGTTACTATTATTTAAGGAGCAATCTAGGCCTAGTTATACATACAATGCATTATTTAGGTAAGATCAATTAGAAGTTAATAAACGTAGTCTGCTGCGACAGCTTTCTGTCAGTTTTGGAGGCAATGGCCACGTTGGAGTTTCCTTATACCTTGGTAAATGAAATCGTAGTATTTTAACAAAGTATCTGCGTATCAATAAATTCTGAATGATGCCGCATTAAGTTGATGGATTTAACTTTTATGAGCTGGAATAATACATTTACAGTTATAGAATTACTAGAATTAGTGAGAATTATGGAAGATTGCGTAGGATAACTTGGCCTTTACACATTACAGAAATCATTTTGATATTTTTAGTAATTTTTAGTTTACATAAGTCGCACAATTTCTCAACCTCTCAATCACCTCAAACATTCGCCACGTGACTTTTCCCAATGATATTTCTAGAGAAAACAGTTCCCCCACGATGCAATGCGCGCGTTTTCGCCGTGCGTCGGCTATCCGCTAGCCCTTTTGTATTTTTACAAAGTGCAATTATTTCATAATTTGCCTCCATTTTGGTTGGCTCGGAAAAGTGGGAAAAATCGAGACGCCACAATACAATGCTGTGATGTATAACCAAAAGATACCATAATTATGTCTAGACAGTGACTGGCGCAATAGTTAGTCGAAGAAGTTGAAACACTGAGAAAAAACAACATCTAGCTTTAATTCCTTACGACTTTTATTCGCAGGTTCGCGATTAACTTTCCATTGGTTTATTATTACTCAATATTGCCCTTTTTTATTATAAAGCAATATAAGGCACAAGTGGACATTTTTGTAAACCTAACACGGTTCACTTTTTTTTGTTAATGCAAATTTATACGATTATCTTATCAGAAAATCTCCCTCACCAAACCTCCCCCGTTGTTTTCTATCGTGATTATTTAGGTGGTTGTCAAAATTGCGGATAGTGGAGGGATTACCCTATATTGTTATGTTCATGTTCTTGTTCCTGAGTTAGTCATTTAATTCAGTTGGTTGGAATAGCTAGACATAGAATTGGACCATTTCCAAGGTCAATGAGGGCGTGTGCATGTATGAAACAAGAGGGTGGTATGACTCGAATGTCTGGACCATTATTGATCCTGTACAAGAGGCATGGGGAACACTGGGGACTAGTTTACAAAATTGATCCAATAAGTTGATTATATTAAATTAGAAACAGGGCCAGTAACTATGTCGACTACATTAAACATTAGCTTAAAATAAATTAAAAAATACAATTAGACCAGTCTATCGTGACTTCCAATAATTATTAATTATCAGAGTAAAAACAGGAATTAATACACAAATTTCTGAAAATTGCTCTGCCTTGAACATGTGAGACCCACAATTTCCAGACTACAATTTCTGGGTATATCGCGTCCACTATTTCTGAACATATCTCTCCATGTCGACCCTTGTTCGAAAAATTAATCACGGATGTATGGCTCATGATATCGCTAATTGGTTACTTGATGTATGATTGTTTCACTCTTTTGTATGGGATGTATGGAAAATCTTAAGATTTGCTCACTGTATGAGCTGCACAGGCAACTGAACTTGGGCGACTAATACATTTGAGTGTGTAAATGAGAGCAACAATACGGTTATGTTACGGAGTCGTCACTAAGTATATAAGGCACTAAACTGTGAGCGAAAACAGGACAAGCTAAAAATACTGCCTGCGCATTGCGCCAGATTTTATCCACTTCTTATTCACCTTGTTTCTTTCGATTAAATCCAAAAGTCATCAGAATAAACTCACGCAACATGGTAATCGGTTCATAAAGCAAAGGTCGAATGCAGTGGTAAGATTTAACGAGTAATACTATACAAACTTTATGCCCAGAGAAAGTGGAAAAAAAATGGGCATGTAGACATTTTTGCTTCGTTGCACGGAAGATATCCTATTTTTATTTGAGAGAGGTAGTAAAAGCTTTTAAGAAGTCAGCCGCCCTGCGACTATTGCTACACCTAGAATGAAAGTAGATAATCACAATTATAGAATTTCCCTGCCTGCAAGTAAATAATGCCGAGATCGAAGAAACAATGAGATTAGGGTTCACATATTCGCTAATGGAGCGATAACATTATAGCAATTATTTTAATATTGAAGGAAAGAGACCAAAATGTTGTACCACAGAGAATTCCTAGCAAGCGTAGAGCATTGACAAACTCTGCCTAATTTCTGGACAAGTAGCATCTGATTAATTCAGTTAAATTTTACAAAATTTCAGACATAAATCTGACAGTGTTAAAGGGTTCGCAAATGCGATAAAAACTATTACGACTAAAGAGCATGCATCAGGAAAAGGGGAACTAATTCAGAGCAAAGTGATATTCTTTAGACCTAAAACTGATCAAAAACAGGCAACGAATAGTAATAATAGTAACACCATCTGACTAATGCTGAAGTAACGTCCTTAAAATTAAGGGTTTTTTCATGAATGTCATACATCAATTTGCAAATTCTTGTATATTTATTTGTATGATTAAATTAACCCATGTACTGATAGATTGTTTTATTTGACATGTATTAACTACGTATACTTCGGGTTCAGCAAAACAGGGGTTTACACTATAAAGGTACGTGTCAACGTGTCAATGGAAAGCCACCAAAGCTTTCAAGAAAGCTAGAAAGGGAATCAGCCATTTGCGACGCTAAATCAGAACAAGAAAATTACAAAATAGACATAGACATCGTAAATTAAGTGATGAAAATCTAATGTTTTACAGAGTAAGCTTTAATGATAAAACATGTGAAATGGAAATCCATGAAAAATCGTTACATTTGAGAATGTTAAATGTGACTTGGAATTACCGTAAAAATCTTTAACAATAGGTGTGGGTGTACGACAGAAAAAATGTATGATGAAATAAATGATAAAATTGGAAGTGAAGAGTGACAGCTAGTGCTCTCTCTGCGACCATACCGCAACATGTCATGTGATCATGAGTCGATTTTATCAGAAAATACGATGTGTAGTTTCCCCACTCCCTGTTAAAAACCTGACTGAACATTTGGAACCTTAAAATGTTTAGCTGATGCAGCCATATTTGTCATTAACTCATTTACCGTTAGTGAAATAACATGGTAGATTTCTTCTTTGGTTTCCATAACGACGAGTAAATGAATGCGGAAGATGATCGCTGAATGTAGGCAATGATAAGGAGCGTTACCAGTCTATGAAGAAAATTAGCTTTCAGCTGTTAACTCTTGTGACTGGTGATTTTTGTTGCATAACTGGCATGACAGTAGTCTGTGACAACAAACTGGACAGACTAAAATGAAATACTGAATGTTGTAATTGACAACACAAACATGTTGATAGAGCAATGACATGAGATTGTAGGGCACTTGAAGCTATAAAATACCTTAGTGGATACACTGTGTATCGCTATGCCTCCCTGAAGGCAGTGAGTATTACTTCAATGGCCAATCTCGATAGAAATGTATCAAAACCAAAAACCAAAAACACTAGATTAGGCAGTCTGTGTCCAATAGAATTGTCTGAAAAACACCTTGGTGCACTCCATGACACACAGTCAGTTACAAAACAAACAATTACAATAATGTGCATATTTGGAACTTGTTAAAATTGTGGTCAGCATTTGGGTCACTATCAAGTATCAGTACATTCCCATAATCCTAAGATGAACTTTGTAAATATTCGACAATGTGAGACTTTTTGTTTTAATGCATTTTTTGGTAAAATACACGTGACACTCGGTAGATGTGAAAGCTAGATAGATAAACGCAATAATCAGCACTGCCAACTAATTAGTCATAATCCGCAAACTGTCAGCAAATTGTAATCATCGAATCAACCACCTAATGTGACAACACGAGATCATGATTTTAAAATATTAAATAGGCATTCCCGTGTGAGTTAATGGCAGCCGTAGATTGCTGTTAGTACATCTCATGTTATTCGTAATGCATGGGGTGGTCTCACTCCCCCAGTTTGTGAGCTAGAGACCACAATCGTGGACATCACGAAAACGAGGCCATGAATCAATTGATAAAACAGACCCGCGACGAAATCTAAAACTTTCTTATTTACAAAATAAATTAATTCTGCATATATTAACATCGCGTTTACACATGAAATGACACCAACGTCGTCATCAACAAAGTTTTGTGCAAAACCTGAAAGTTTATGTGTAATGAGAGAAATAAAAACGTGAACAAAAATCGGCAAATGGTTAACTGAGTGGGTTTTTTGGTGTAAACTATAAGGGCACACCATATACATCGAAAGATATCCCACTAAGTGCATTTTACCACCATTCTTCAACGACTCAACCACTGTCTCTGGTTTTTTGTGAGGCCGACGTGCGCGGAGATCTTGACGTAGATTTATTCGTCATCGTCGCAGTTGCTGAGTTCCGCTTGAACATGTAGAACTTCCTCGGCATCTGCTTGCGCTGACGACCGAACGTCTGAGTCAACGAATTTGATTCTTCGCTCTGAGGAAAATAACACACAATGTTCAATAAGATTATTTTTTGCGGAAGCCGATGGCCCGGTGGCTTGATGGTTGGACTTGTGCAGGATGGTGCGGGATATGAAAAAAATTAAGAAATTCACTAAATAATATATATAAGTTATATAAACTAACCGTGAATCTGTGTTTTGAAATTATGTCCTCGAAGATCACACATTAGAAAGTCTAGATGAAAATCTCACAACAGTTTACACAGACCTTTTACTTGTTATTATTAGATAAAAAATAGTACCTATGTTGTCAGCTTTGATTTGATACGGACATGTTGATGCTAGGATTCACATGAAATCTGAGCATTAGACATAGTTAAAGCTATTTTATGAGAACTTTGAAAGAAATTAATCAATCCGCATTTCTCGTCAATAAAATTCTACAAAGTGAATAACAGCGTGTAAAAATAGTTGTAAAAATAACATTGTTATCGCTAATAACTTAATGTGAAGATTTTTTAAGAAGATGTTAACATCAGATGGACGGAGGAACGAATGGAGGAAGCATAAGATCACGTGAGCTAATAAACATAAAAGTTCATTTTAACATAATGAACAAATCTTAAGGTGTGTTACGCTAGGTCACATTATATTCTCGGAACCTTCCGAAAAAGGTTCCGCTCGACCAACTAGTGAATCAGTTGGTAATTACGTTATGTCACATATTTATGAAAATTAGCCGGATATATTTATCTTAGGGTACCCGTGATAGATCCCGCGGAGCGTGCGATGCGAGGTCAGGCGAGGTCTTGGAATCAACGCCCCTATCGTCAGCGTTACCTGCTTCTTGGGCACTGAAAAACAACCTCGTGTATGGAGAGAGCCGCATGGCGATGAGTTAACACTCGTGATTAAGACAGCGTGACAACACCATACAGTGACCTTGAAATGCCCTTGACACCTAAAATATGATTGAAAGGATCTTACTGTCATTATATATTGTAAACTTGAATGGAATGCATTAGCTGAATGTCTAGTTATGGAGTTGACAAATTTGCGATGGCAAACTCAACTACAACTGGTTTATAAGTCATAAGACAGAGGAAAGGCAACCTGTACTTAAGCACAGTATATTTACAGTATATTTTACAGGTGTGTATATTACATTATGATGCTGTGTGCCTATCAGCTAGTAGGACACTACAGCGATTATTAAAAATTCATGTGTTTCGACCACACCAAGCGTAAAGGGAATTGTCCGTGAACTTCTCACATCATTATGGCTACCCTCAAGAAGTTTGATCAAATCTTCCAGTAAGATGCACATTAGTCCCATTATAGTCATATTCGCAGTATTATCGCATGCACAATATTGATGCCTTAAATGTGTACATGTTGTGTGTTTATTCGCATTTTTCCATGCTGTAGTGAGCTACACTATTTTGATTGGTGTGGTTCACTGAGCTGCAAGTTCAAGATAATTTATTAGGGACCAGGGGATGCAACATGCAAAAAGTTCGCTTGTGTCTGTCGCAGAGACGCATCCCTAAATCGCTCCAAAAGTGTTAATATCGTCTTCCTGTTAATGTCATGTCTATTGAAAGAATAATTCAGCTCATATAATTTTAACGTGCTTTGCCTGACTTATCCATCACAATCAATATATGTTAATGAAACATTCCTGTTCATTTCATTAAGCATGGACCTTCATAAGTCGCTGGACCGACGCGAGAGTGGGGCGTATATAAAGCTGAAGTGGAATCTTACCTGCGTGAACCGTGTAAAAAAGGACAGTGGCGACCCTTAAAGCAATCTCCCTCGAGCCAGAAGCGACAGGCGATGCTGGCGAGATCGTGCGAGTATTTACAGACGGAACGTCGACACTTGCCCTCCATGAAATATGTACATGGCTTGCGGCGACTCGCATTGGCTACAATACCACGGGGAGAAATTTAGGGTTGCACCGATAGATCGTGGTCCAGCAATAAGATATTACTTCTGTCGTCGTTATTATATCAAATTGTTACACCTAATTATTTTCTTCAACCAACGCTTAACTCTCGTCGTCAGCACTTACACCTGCGCAATCTTCCATATTGAAAACCACATTTTTCTTGTGCCCTCTCCTCCTCCTCCATAAGTTAGAGCTAAATATCAAAGAACTAAATAATACTAATAGAAAAGCTGACTATCTCAAAAAAAAAAAATTATACTAAAAATGGGGGAAGCAGTAAGTAGAGTGGTAGGAGCGCTGGACTCGTAATCGAAAGGTTGTGGGTTCCACACTGCCCACTGGTCCACTTTTCTGCGATGATCCTCAGCAAGTCATTTATCCCCAATTGCTGGAGTAAAGCCGCCTCCAAAATGGGTAGATGCTTGATGCTATCCTTGACGAGGTGATATGCTATTGATGCTATTGTATATATGTCGAATAGCTGCAAAAAATAATTCATTATAGCCTTTATTGGCTGTATCTGTGGTCTATAAATGTTGTACTTTACCTTCAAAATATCAAGTCTAAAAAATAATAGTGCATGGTGACATTTCACTAACTCACAGCCAGCTGATTAGGCAAAGTTTGGCCAATGGCAAGCAAGAGAATTCAGTATAATCATACACTTATACTGTTTAACCCTTAGCACACTGTTGTCTCAGAATTGTATTGCCGTAGTAATGTGATGTACAGAGCATGGTGAGGGTTAATGAATACACCGCGACACTCACAAAGCCGAGGTTTTTGGTAGGTAGAATCTTGGCTATCCTTCTGTAACCAAATCTGCTCGAGATCTGATGAGTATACCGCGTCGCTGGGCAGAGGGGCAAATAGGCTCCAGCTAAATGCCTGAATTCATACAAGATAAATTAGTGCAGGTCAGTCCATTAGTCATATCACAAAACACTAGGAGCAGAATGCACGAGATTGAGTATACTCAAAATGGATAAATGCATGTGTATGTAGTCTATGTAACTATAGGCTGATTACCAAGGTAATCGTTATCTAGGCCCTCTACGAAGCTAGCCTACAAATTGATTAGCTTCAATTATAATGGTGGGGGAAAACACCTTGTGTGAAAAACCCACCGTGTCTGGGCAGACAGTTGACCTTTTCCTATTCACGCTACTAGTCCTAAATATCTACGTGCGTGCCATATATGAGAGTTTATTTACAATGAAATGAAGACATAGCGGGCAGGTAAGCGACATACAGACACATCTATAGAGAATCTAAAGCTTTGCCATGTCAGAGGGGAAAAGATTTAACAGTAACACATTGCAAGCAGTGCAAGAGCTACCCAGACCCCAGTGGGCGCTGAGGTTTAAGGTGAAATGGATAAATACTCCCCTATGGAAATTTTTGCCAATCATCAATTTTGCCAACTGAATTTAATATAAAACTCTTTTCTTTGACTAAGTTCTTTTCTTCATTTCCTGATGTATAATCAAATGGATTTACTAGATACATATATACAAAGTCCGTTGCCCTGTATATACAATAATAAATAAATAGCTGGACCTAGTTGGTAATTTGAAACACAAAGTATGTAGATTTATATATATAGGTGTTGGTAATAATGACAGTAAGGTGGAAGTGGGAGAAAGGTATGAAATATGTGGGAGTGCAAAAGGATGTGTTATGTACTCAGGTGATTCTGGGGTGAGAAAGATGCAGTTACAATGTTAACATTGTGTAATATACAAATTTTTTTTCCACGCTACTAAATTAATGACCACCAAAAAATGTAATTTTGTGCCATGGGATCATTCATGAATGAAAATTCCAGAATCCAGAAACATTTGGATCAAAATCACAATCTGATCATTTGTTCACCGAACCATTTACATATACCATACAAATTCATTCACACAAACAGACAATTAACTAAAAACATAACATCCTTGCCAAATGCAATTACGTACCTGTTGACTAGAAGCCTCAGCCATCAACGCCTCTTCTGATATCGCCTCGGTATAAGGCTCGGGCGTAGTGGGATCCTTCTCGCTTAATTCGATATGTTCTGAGAAATATCCTGCATCATTACCACTAACGTCGTCGTAGTTGCCAAAAAGAAACATAGTGTCATCATCGTAGCCCGAGCTCCAGATGCTGCCTGCATTCAGGGCATCGTGACCGCAATCGGAAATCGCGTTTTGATCATCCGCAGACACCCACAAACTTCTCACATCCTGCAGAGCAGCGCAACCAGTAGTCGTGATTTCGACGCTCGTTGCGGGTAGTGACCACCGTGTGTCTGTGTCCGGTCCTGGCATATCATCTTCCAGGATTGCAATGACAAAATCTATCTTATCATCCTGATTATCGTCTGTGAAACAGTTCTCGAAATCATGGCTCCTCTTCGCCGGAGAGTCCTCATCGAGACTCTGCCCGGTTTGAACGAATTTTCCGGAGTTTTTCTGAACTCGGAATTTTGGCACAAACGCTGTTTTATCAGGGGCATCGCGGTACTCCTGGTATGGCGAGCCTGTAGGGGTGTATCCTCCGAAGAGGTCTTGCATTTGATGGGTGTAGGAAACATTTGTTTTAGTTTCACCCACACCCGTTTCTTCTGCCGCATAAATCGGACAAAAGTGCGTCTTGGGGGAAAAATAGAGGTGCTCGGATTCAGTGGTTCGACACTGGGCATCCGAGGTTATCGGGGTGGTAAGGTTGTGCCTATCGCCGGGGTGAAGTCGCATGTTAGGCTCGCTATGAACATGGTGAATCTTAGGATGAATGACATCATCAAAAGCCGTGTGCTCAGACGCGATCAAGTCGAAGCTTTTATAGACTGGACCACTGTCCCAGAGGTACCGTATACCCTGGAGCACCTCGCAATCTTCCGCCGTTCGCCCAATCATATCCCGATCATACTTATCCGTATGGTTCAGCATCTCCCCACCAGTCTGCCCACCCGAAAAGTCTTCGTTCCAGATACTAGCGGCACCATCTGGTCCCCAAAAGGGCAGATTCTCTACAGAGTCTAAGGATATATCCGGGACTTTTCCGTGTACATCTATAGAGGTGAGGAAACCTCCATCACCGTATGTATGAGGATAAAGTGCACTCGTGTACGGAGCTAGGAGATTAAGAGACTGATTGGTGTCGCTTGATGCACCATCGCCATCTTGTATATTTAAATTCGTTAGAACATTCGTATGACCAATTCTTGCGTTGTTTTCGGATTCCAAATTCTTCACAGATTCGATAATCGATTCATAATTAATTGCTAGATGATCCTCGTCTGCAGCGGTTGAATCGCGAGACAAACCAGCCTCAATAAATACATCTGCCACCATTTTCTCAGCCATTAGACTAATTCCTTCAGATGTATCGGTATCATCAAAATTATCCGGTGACTTTGAGTCCTGCAGTGAAACTCCGATGGCGACGTCAGATTGAAGAAACACATCATCGCAATCGGCTGTCGCGTTGTCATCGACTATCTGAGGCATCCCAAAGATAAAACCATCATCGTGGTCTGGGTCAACAATTGGACTCATTTCTGGGCTTCCCTGGCTGTCTGAGAAGCTCTGTCGTTGATATAAACGATCTTGGTAAGATGTGGACAGAGTGAACTCTTGCACTGGCTCTGTGTACCACGAGGCCTGCTCCACATAACAAGTTAACGCATTCTGCCACCACAATGCGGGCAGAACATCGACTTGTTCCTTAGAAACCTGCGCAGTATCCCCAATGCCTTTTTCTTCAGAAAACACCTCTTGAACCTGAGAAAAATGACCTAGTGCATGACTGGGATGAATCTCTTTAATCACCGACGTAGCAGTTGGATTTCCATAACAATCTTTTGAGAGAGTCATCCCCGAATTGCTTTCCTTCAACAACTTGGACTGCAAATTTCCACGAGGTGATGAAGTCCCATCTTCTCTCTTTTCTTTTAACTGTCTTATCTTTTCATTCGACTGACATATGGCTAACTTTCCTATATCAGCCTTTTTTGCTTTAGACACGAACTTTAATGAACCCGTGTCGATTTGTCTTCCTTTTCGAATGCTTTCAGACCACCCATTTTTCGCTCGGCTCCCCACATCCTTCGCAAAATATGGTCGCTTTGCAGCCATGCCAGTGTCCACCTTGGGGACAACTGTCGCTTGTGACATCTGCGCCATACATGTTATAGGATTTTTATTCCAAATATCCGCGCTTTCCTTGAGAGTCGGTGAAAAATTTGGCTCTGCTTCATAACTGTGAAGGGCAGGAAACTCTGCATAGTACCTGAAATGCACATAACATAAAATATCTTCCATGAAATAGTACTTTAGCCAATCAAATATTTATATGAATACCATTGAATAACCTCTTCCAGTTATGTTGACTGAAGTATACATTAGCCTGTCGAACACGACGGCCTCAGTGCATCTTGCAATATATATGTACAAAGTTTATATATTCAAAGATTACACGAGTAAGTGATTAAGGGCAAAACGTTTTACGTACACAACCAGTTTTATTGATTGCAATCACTTGGATAAACAATATGTTCCATTAAAGGAGTGAGTGGTATGTTTTGAATGTCTTGGTATTAAACCATGAAAAATATTGAGCGTTAGGGAGCTTTTTCAGAATATAAATATATAAATAAGTAGGGCTCTAAAAATTTATCACTAACAACATTAGGTACCTGTTTACAGGATCGCCGTCTCCCTCGAGCGACCGGTCCAGGTGGCGACCCTCCTTCTGTTTGGGTGACTGGCTGGCTACACTATGTGTGGCATCTGTAATGATCATTTGGTTGTTGAAAAAACAATATGACTAACAAAAGGTTACAATGTGCAAGAAAAACACCCAGCAGGGTGGGAGGTTATAATACATACTTACGTAATGAGCAAGTAACATAGCGGTTTGATGGTTCAATCCAGACGACCGTTCGTCGATTCTCGGTTTAACCAGCATACAACCCGTGGTGCTTTTTTGGGGCCAGAGGCGCCTTAAGTTAAGCCCACCTGCCCACGCAGTCTGGGTAGCCCTTGCAGTGCGGTTATGTAAGGCCTTCTTACTTATGACATGACTGAGTTTCACATGATCTCTGGATGGCGTGCTCTCTCTCTTTCTCTCATCATCTCATTGTAAATAATCACCAACTGTCACAGACTCAGCGGAGTGTGCGATATACGTAGGCTGCCGGGAGGTGTTTGGAACCAGTTGGGTGGGTGAATAGACGAAACAAATCCGTTTGTCTTCAGAACCACTAGCTATCTTTTGTAACGAACCAATTATGGCGCAGATACTGTGGTAATTCAGGCCTCTCGTTATATACATACTACATAGACAGCAAACAAACAAAATGAAGGGATCCCTAAATGTGTATGTATAAAATCTGTCATATGCAACATATACCTATGACCAGTCAATAAGATGAAGCCTCTGACATGTATACCTCTGCTAAGGTAAGATGGGGGTTGTTATTTGCTTATGCTTGTTTGTACCGTGTCCCTCTATTAGCCAATGCTATTGTATAGAGTGGAACGGAATTTTCTGAGAAGCTCGGAAATAGGGAAACTATTACATTTTGGTGATCATCCAAATCACTGTCGGGATCCAGAAATTTTTCAGATTAAACTAGATTTGAAAGGAATGTTTCAACTGCACCAGATACACAACGAGGTTATGACAAGTACATAAACACACTCTGTGAATTGGGTATAGACGTTGTATCAATACACATTTTATGCTGTATAGCCGCCTAATTCAATGTCAGCCGGCACTCTCCTAGTGATATCTAACTGATTATATGACTAAAGTGAGATGTCTGTCTGAAGAGGGGATCAGCAACAATTTTGCGATTTCAGACCGATTTTAATTTTTGACAGATTCTCTATGCTTAAATGAAAGGGACAAACAGCCTGCAATCACCAAGGAGCTGTATGAATAAAGCTAGATGTATTCGCTAATTATGGATAACTAAATTCCGCACAAACAACGCGACGTAAATCTTCATAATACATATAACAGTTGTAAAAATCACACATAACCGAGTTTATATTAAGTAAAGGGTTCACAGCGAAACATTTTGTATGACTTTATGTGGTTATAAGGCGACATGATGTAAAATTGATACATTGCATTTAAGAACTAACTTACCTGAGAGCTGGGTATTTGTGGTCACCTGTCTGAGACGGTCACATAACTCATCCACCAAGCTCTCGATACCACAGTCCTACAGAAGGAATTGGTAACCCTTACAGTTAAGTCATTATGGGGAGAGTAATGACACGACAAATTAAAGAATGATTATAGTTACTATCATAATTATTATAGTTACTATTATAGTTATTATAATTATGATTATTATAGTTGTAATCTTAATCTTAGTCATTGTCATCATCATCGTCGGTATTAATATTTATAGTGGCATTCTTTTAACATTTTACTATTTACAATGTTGATGGCCACTTGATGAATGAACAAACTCATATACTATATACAAGAAAAAAGAATAAAAAGGAGATAAACAGACGAATAAATGCTCCTCATCATCAAATATAAACGAAAAGAGTATATATTTACTATCATCAGCGATCGTAAAATTCATCCACTTTTCTTCCTGCGTATATTTAGTTATGTATGCGGCAATGCCCATCTGGGTACATTACACATATGAAATGACAAGCGCATTGACATTATTAATTATAGCTTAGTATCAAGGCTACCTTGGAAAGTTAGGTTACCTCATTCAAGAAGGGTGCAGTTAGCATAGTCATGAGAGAATTTGTGAATCCAGAGGCCCCTGGTTCAATTCCCGCTCTAATTAATATACTACCTGTGGCATTATCCAGGCTGAAGATGCCTTAAACCTCTGTGCCCATGACGGTCTGGGTAGGCCTTGCAGTGTGGTTTTAGTTAGTGCTTTTGCCATTGATGATTGCTGTGCTTCTGTTGCTCTATGTGTGGTCTCTACGTCGCCCCCCCCCCCCACCGTTATTGCTATATCATCATCTCATTGTAAATAACCATAAACTTTTCGTGAATGTCAATCCATAAGCCTGACGAAGTATATTACATATATTATGCAAAAGCTCGTCAACGAATAAAATTTATTACTCTCAAAAGGTGTTACCATTATTTTTTCATTCATTAACTTTTCGTGGACTTAGTAGAGTGTGTGATATATGTAGCCCGTATGTAGATGTTTGGAACCAGTGGTATAATGGTGTGGATGGAAAAAAGTCAACTGTCTTCCCAAACTCAGCGGGCTTTTAACACCAGGTGGTTTTTCCCCAAACTGTTGTAAGTGAGGCTAGTGTTAACCACATTAATAAGCTAGCCTTGTATAGGGCCAACGATTTGCTGGGTAATTCGCCTATAAACATATACACACCTCATCCGAGATGGACCGGAGACACTCAACAGCCGCAATCTTATTCCTGTCCTCCGCACTCGCGTATTTCTTACGCTCCGACTTGCGGTGGCGAGCTTTGCGAGAATACGGTGACGGTAAATCGGCAGGCGTGAACCACAGCGAACCGAGGTCGAAGGTCAATGACTCGAGTGGGTCGACGTGGTGATCCTGGAGCAGGAGGCTGATGATGTAGCGAGTGTAAACGACGGCGTCTATCCCGCGTCTCTCGAGCTCGTGCCCCAGCCAGCACTGCACGGACGACGGCAGGCGAGTGTCCAGTGACATCCTGTTGTCGGGATACTTCATCTAGAAGCTGGCATTGCTGCTCATTAGTACACGTGTCACACGTAGGTGAGATGACGCGAACGCTGCTTGGTTCCTGGTTGGATGCGAGTGTGTGACAAATGTACTACGAGATGCCATCTTTGCCGAGCGAAAATACCTAGAAGCTTATACGCACCATAACCCTGAAAGAGGTGGACAAACGAATATGTATTAGTGAGGAGTTACAATTTATGTATTTTTTAATACTTCTATCAAATCAAGAACCCAAGCATAAAATATATTCGCCAGGGCAGAAAACCGTTTTTGATATTCTACTTTTGAAAACGTTTCCACTCATTATGACTTATTTAAAATTACAATTCATTCTATACCCAAACAAACAATACCAAAATTAAAATTAGACAAAGCAGTTGGGTCCAAAAGTGCCAGAGTGTCTGGTAGTGCAACCGTTGGGCGTCATAGCTGGCGAATTGTAGAAATTACTGTACCTGTGCGCGAAAATACAATCTCAAGTACCATAAAAGTCTTTTCAAGTGTGCACAAATCTATACGTAAGAAATTTACCGTAATAAATGATAGGTTGTTGGTGATCTACACCATAAATGCCCACATAAAATAATCCGATGTCAAAAAACGTCACGTACATATCACGATTACTGTCAAATTGCCCGATATCTTATCAAAATAGATATTATGCTATAGATAATCGTTAATATATACATACTGTTTACCTGGCAGTAAGGGTCTTAGTGGTATTTTTTGTGTTATAAAATGGAATTTCTAAAAAGAAAATCGCAGTAGATGACGCAAACACTTGTGTTGCCATAGCGGCACCGAAAAACCGCAATCTAGAGCAACTAGTGTTGCAAAACCAAACAAATCCGCAAATTACATTCAATGTAGCCAATCATACTTAAGAAAGTGCTATTATAAAATCATTATAGTCTTTACTATAATAAAGACTATGCTGAATTTATAAAACTTGGGCGATCGGACAGCGAGCTGTCAAAACTCAGCAACAAACCAAGTTTCTTACTCACAAACCGGAACAAAGCCCGCATTAAAATAGTTCAAAACCTTCTTGGAATATAGAGCCTTACACACAGATTGATTACTATAAAAATAATATAAATAATAAATTGACAAAAAATTTATGTTATTCACTCCTGATTATTACTAGTTTTTAAGTTAAATTAATTCTGAGCCACGGCGTATTAATATTTTAATCTCTCAATCGTTAGGAAAGTCCTGACGCAACCACAGACTCGTGAGTTGTGACGCACTCAGTAAAAAGAGGTGGTTCAATCAAAGTACCTAAGAAACAGTCGGCTACACTCTACAGCTATCGGCTAATCTTTGAATATAAAACTGGAATCATTTACATAATATTTATGAGGATATAAATTCCAGTATATTTCCTAGGAAAGAGATGAAGCGGATAAGGACAAAAACAGATTAGATTAGAGGAGTTGAGAAAAACAGTAACGGCCACGGCGGCGGCGACGATAACGATGGCGGTAGTAATGGTAAAGGTAATGGCGATGATGATGATAACGATGATGGCGACGACGACGACAACGATAATAACAATAATAATACCGATGTAGACGACGACGATGTAGACGACGACGACGACGATGATGATGATAATAATAATAATAATAATAATAATAATTATTATTATTATTATTATTATTATAATTATAATAATTATAATAATTATAATACTTATAATAATTATAATTATACTGTTACATTAAGTATTACAGATGTGTATTTTATTCCTTCTGTTGTTTTTAATGAAGGTCTTCAGTCACCTATGATACAACGGGTGTGGAAGTGGTGGCGGGGCTTTTTAATGGGACCATCGATCATGCACTGTGCACAACCTACTTATATGTATGAATGATAAAAGGTGAACTAAGTGAAAGAAACACAAGATTATAATAATAACAATAATAATAATAATAAAATGGAATTAAACATAAAATAAAAAGTTCTTCTCGAAGATGGCAAAGTGATGATGAATATTTTGCTTTCTTTTTGCAGCCTATTTATACGCATATCATCATTAACTACAACAATGATGTCAAATTAATTTATAACGAAAAACTTTATTCTCGAATATAAACTCACCTTGTCACCTTGTCCCATCAAGTCGACGTCGACTTTTGGTGATGGTCATGATTCTTGTCCTCCACGCGTCCCGGTCTCTGGTGGCCTCTCGTAGGTCTTGCACAGAGAGTTTTGTCACCGTCT
>WURV02141535.1:0-18871 GCA_011762755.2 Epimenia babai
TATATAGTGTTACTAACTAATTAGGGACATACAGTAAAGTCTTTATATATGACAGTTATCGTTCGTCTTTATTAATCCACCTGAAGAAACCGCGCGCGGTCGACTCTTACCGACTGGACATTAATGCGACTGCACAAGTGCATTTGTTTCAGATACCAGCAGTCTATTGCTTTTTAAATTGAATTTATGTTGTTGATGACAACTTTTGTATATACTATAATATATGAAGATACATTCGATCACTGCGTGTGGTATATAATACCTAATAAAATCTCTAATTACGGGTTCATCTAATACACACTTAACCCATTAGTGGTATCTGTTTAAAACGCTCAAGAACAAGTTATAGTCTGTTTCTTGGGTTATGTCAATTCCAGTATTTGAGCTCTTAACAGTGAAACAATTTATCGCTTAGCGTAATTGCATATTGAAATCGTTTTTACTGTCATATCTCATGGAATCAAATAGCAGCCATCTGTTGGGTCATTTCCGTTTGTTCTGTGGCATTGCACCATAATTATGGTACATTACTGTACTCACTGAGAACACAATTGCCAATAGCACGCTGTAAACTTAGTTGATGGACTTACTCGGGACGGCATTTTTAAACGTTTCATATTCGTATTTATCTGCTAATTATTTGTATTGAAACTTGATCGTTTTATCACCAAATGGATCTGTCGGTTTGCAAGATACTCGTAATACATTTCTTTGAAAAATGTATAATTTTCCAATTTCTTGAGAATGAGAAGCATAGTTACACTTTCGTGTACATTGAATTTTAATTTTGGCTTGTTTTACTCCCACAAGAGAGAGTTAGGTTTAAGTTTTTTTCCCGTGAGCGAAGTGAATATGTTTGGCATCTAAGATTTTCCTCATTTAATGTAAGACCATGCAGATATATTAGTTTAATAAATATTCACTGCGACTAAAACATCTTTATATGATCATTTATTTAGTGCACTTATATTCAACTTAGATGGGTAAAACTACAATGTCTCGGTTCTCCACAAACTGATAAAAATGCGAGACTTGCTCTATCAGTTGCAGGCAAGTGAGACATATATTCTCTTTGAATGTTATCTCTTTGAATGTTATATTCTTTTTGAACGTTATATTGTCTTTAAGTTATATATTCGCCTCGATGGAACTGTTTTTGCCATTTGATCCCATGTCAGAGATTACTCCAGCGACTATATTACCAAAAACAGCTATTTTGGCGCTTGGATGTTTTTCTCAGTGCAATTTTAGTTGAAATTTAATGACAAGAACAAAACATTTCATTACATTTTGACTGTATATTGAATTTTATAGGCTGAAATATACTTTGCGTGATATTTTCTAACTTTTAGAGCTAGCAAAGGCGAACATACTTAAAAGCTAAAGTAGTAAACCGACGGTCGTTTTGAATTTTCCGTGTAATTTGGCTAATGGAAATATTCTGCAAGGAACTTTACAGTATGTCGCCGTCCCTGGTAATATAGATTATGCAATGACATCACCAGCTGTAAAATTTAAGTACGAATGTGTAACATCATGATTCCTTGTCTTTCACTTGATGTGTTTTTATCTTCAGAAAACTAAACCAGGAAATATGTATTTCATTTGCCATTGAACAGTCTCGCAGCACAGTTCTCCCCTGTTTATCGGATTATTATTGTTCTAACTTGAATTAACAAATGGATCTAAATTGATTCATAACTGGAGCATAACCGACGACATGTATCTCGTTGAAAATGATTCGTTACTTCAATGACTAATCCTTGCTATATATGTACTTTTAGCTCACCTGAGCTTATGTTAGGTGACCTTTTCTTATTGGACTTTGTCCGGCGTCACTCAGTCCGTCCATCCATCCATTGTTAACATTTTCTTGACAAGTCCCCCAACAACCATGAATTGTAGAGCTTTGCTCTCGGACAGATATCATCCTTGGGTTGGTCTCTTTTACATCTGTTAAGCATATCATCCTCGGACCAAGGAGAAATAATTTCTGCCGGTGCTGGTAATAATAATGAAAAAAATTTTTTCAAGCTTAAATTTTCAAACTTTTTGATGTAATATCTGAATTGATATCTGAATTAAAATATGAGTGTTTTGAAGCCTGTCAGGCCTGTTTTAATAGCCAAGCGTTTGTAGGTCTCTTCGGCCCTTTATATATCCGAATTAGTGTTTTGAAGCTTGTTTGGTTTCTTATTTTTTATATCTGAGTGTCTGGAGGCCTCTTTGGCCAATTTTTTTTAGCTCACCTGAGCCTATGCTCGGTGAGTTTTTCTGATCGGAGGTTGTCCGACCGTCCATCCATCCGCCCGTCCGATGTTAATGTTTCCTTTAAAAATCCTCTCAAGAACTGGTCATCTCAGAGGTCTGCTATTTGGCAGATATTGCCCTTGGGTTGGTCTCTAATAGATTTGTTCATGGTATCGTCATCGCAGCTAGGGGAGGTAACTTTTATGTTTATATTTTTTATTAAAATTTTTTTTCCTCAAGTGGTTAACGCAGAGTTCTGCTATTTCGCAGATATTGTCCTTGCGTTGGTCTATTCTGGATTTGCTCATGGTATCGTCATTGCACCTAGGGGAAGTAACTTATACGAATGTATGCATTGTATTTATATTTAAATACTTATTCAGTATTTTTTACACATAAGATCTGTCATTTGGCAGATATGGGTTAGTATCTTTCAGATTTGTTCAGCTTCTCATCATGGGAGCAAAGAGGGTAATTTCTATCGACTTTTATTTCTAAATCTTTATATTTCCATGTATGCTTAGTGTGACGGTCTGCCATTTTACAGATATTGTCTGTGTAGGTCTCATTCGGATTTGTTTAGGGCATCTCTATTCCGGCAATTATTTGTGATTTCAGACTAGGTTTTTTCCACAATTGTGTATTTTTTGTTCCAGTGTCGTAATAGGTATTGTCGGGTGTCTTTGGCCTCTTGTTTTTGATGTCAAGCAGTCTCCTTGTCTTCTCGTTCTAATATCAAAATGCCCTCCTTGGCCTCCTGTTCTGTCTTTTTCTCTTTTTATCTTTTTTTCAGCTGAGCGTCTTTAGGCCTCTTGGGCCTCTTGTTTATATTTCTTTTTTTGTTTTTATTTTGCGGCAGTTTAAGTTTTCACTCATATTCAAGCATCCTAGGTGCTTCTTTAATTCGAAATTTTTTATTCCTTCTTTGTTTTTCTTGTCTATTTTTCCAATATTCAGGTGAGCGCCTCTTTGGCCTCTTGTTTGTTGTGATGACTGTCACAGACAAGAGTTGACAAATTCAAAATAGGATGTTACTATTAAATTAACACGATGATATAAGTTTACAATCATATGCGAACATTCATTAAGAATCACTGGGGTTAGAAAATAAACTAGGACTGATTACTTATTTATACGGTTACGTCTACTTGTTATTCAAGCTTGATTTATAGAATGCCTCCATGATGTTGGAAAGTAATTTACAAGTCCATCTGATCAGAAAAGTCAGGATGAAGTTCGTTGCCTTTTGTTACATTGTTTACCTAGATCGATAATTTACCGGACAGACAAGTTTTTTTTTATTTTTGCTCCTTGGTAAAAGTTAGACGGCAGTATGTTGCCATTAGCAGTAAAAAATCAAGGTGAAGTAGTCACTTATTTTGATTATTTTAGACGAACTTATTTTGTTTAAGAATTCCTTAGGTAATGGAAACGCTCTAGAAACGCTACAAAAGAAATTTATGCGCTAAGTAAATGTCATTAGTCATGGATTTTTTATGAAGTATTTCTTTAACCATTGTACATTATTTTCTAAATGATGGTGATTATGCGATTACGACAAATTCTATGGATCCATTGGAGTGACTTCTACGTTGATCATTATTAATTAATGGTAATTCAATTGTGTTGAATATGGTTGTAGTGTTTATTATTAATAAAATGGTGTGTGCGAATCGAATTTGCTTGGTCGTAGGCGAATGTGGAGCATTACCCAACACTTGTTAAGGATCATTTCTAAACCGTTTGAATATGCAATATTTTGTTCAAATATTTTCCTTCATAAATCGTTATTGACGTTATAAGTTATAGTTTGCAGGTCTGCGTGGTTTCGATGTAGGGTGACTGACTCAGGTCAAATGTCAGAAGTAAATGCCCAGAAAAAAACTGGTGTCCCACCACCATAGGTAAACTGTGTTCTAAGTTAGCTAACATTGTCGCTTGCTGCTCAGGAATCGCGATATTCGTACTCTGAGAAAAATACGCCGACGTTAGCACCAAACTCGCCAATTTCGTTATGTAAAGACACTCACACACTCCGAAGATGGACGGGTGAGAAGAGTTACCCAATTTGGAGGACAATTTACGAAACGTGCAGGTGATATTTAGCAGTTGCTATCCGATGCTGGCATCCCGTGATGTGAGAAGTACCCGAATACAAACCCTATAGATCTGATTAGGATTGACGTTCGACAGCAAGTAAGTGCAATGCGACAAACCTAACTTAATGGTCTGCAGTGCTCATCTCGAATCGATCTAATAGCCTGGGAATAGGATTCCCATTTCTTTAAATTGTTAATTGCACCTTTTTCATTTACGTATTGTATCCTGGGATATAATACAGACAGCAATGATTGCAAGACAGCATTTCGTAGGAAGGTTATTTTTTCCAGTTTTAGTAAAAATTTATGAAATAACTATGTAGCGATTCTAACAAGTTTTGAATCGTATATCACTGTCGTGAACCAACGTGGATGGCATCTGGTGTGCGATGTTCTTCATGACATTTCGAAGTATGTGTAGTTCTGAAACCATGAAACACGACTTAGCAATTCACAATATATTAAAGATCTTGAGAATATATATATATATATATATCGGCACAGTATCAACTTGAATACATTTATTTTTTGTGTTAAAAATAATTTTGAGTAGGTATAATAAAAAATTATGTTTTCATTAATGTTATTTTCCATTAAGTAATATTTTAATATACACAAATAAAAATTAATTGGCAGTTATCACCATGGTTTTGCAAAAAATATGTGAAACACTGCAAAGCGTCGGTGATTTGTCTAATATATGCTACTCAAAACTTTTGAAGGATCACCCATATAAGATAATACATTAAAATATAGGTATAATCCATTGTGAATACAAATGTTATTGATTTGCTGGAGAGCTTAGGTCTTGCTGACGTGTGAAGAGTCCGTTTCATCTGTTGACTACTCAGGCTATCGTAAGCCTAGCCCATTCACGAGTACCAACATTTTATTGCATATTAGCTCAGTTTGTAAATTTGACGTGGACTGTTCACACTGAATTTCTAACATAAGAAGTAGTGTTTTAGTGGTTGTTAGGTGTATCTCTATCTACCGGAATGCCTCCAAGACAAAATCGTCGCCATTTGACGTCAGTAGATCTGAATAGAGGGATGGGCATGATCGAGGCTGGCATGTCCGGGCGACATCTGGCTCAGGAGTTGGGTGTCACAAAGTGTTATCTCCCGTGCTTGGAATCGCTATCAGGCTATTGGTACAGCCAACAGACGACATGGTACAGGATGCCACAGAGTTACAACCATGGCACAGGATCGATACATCACCCTCTCCGTTGTAAGACGCCGCACATTCACAGCTACAACCTTGCAGAGAAACCTGAGAGATGCATCACGAGTTCGTGTATCCACCCAAACCATCTGGAATAAGCTCTATGAATCAGGATTAAGGGCTCGCAGACCAGCTATACGCATCGCACTACACAGCATAGACAACATTGATATGACTGGTATCGAGAGCATGTCACATGGACCCAAGCTCATTTGAGTACTGTCCTCTTCACTGAGGAGTCCAGGTTTTGTCTAGAGTTCGCTGATGGTCGTGCTCGGGGTGGAGGAGGCAGATAAGCGATATTCCGATGCTACAGTTGTTGAACATGACCGATATGGCGGCGGCTCTGTCATGGTCTGGGGTGGCATCACTAGCACACGTCGTACAGACATCTATGCCATTGAAAACGGCTCACTAACTGGTGTCAGATACCGCGATGAAATCCCCAGCGTGTTTATGACGCCATTGGCTGTTGATATTCGTTCAGACTTTGTTCTGATAGATGATAATGCCCGTCCTCATCGTGAATGAGCACCTTAGGGATGAAGGAATCGAGAGAACCTGGCCAACTCGCTCAACTGATCTCAATCCCATTGAACATGCATGGGACATGCTGCAGGCTGCCATCTTTGCCCGCAATGATTAACCTGGCACGCTGCAACAGCTCAGGGATACGCTATTGGACTCCCGGACCGATATCCTACAAAAGAAGCTGCGTCACCTTGTCGAAAGCCTGCGCGGACGATGTCAAGCAGTTATTGACAGTAGAGGAGGTCACAGACGTTATCGTCGTTATTATCGTTATCGTCGTTATTTCTATTATCGTTATTTATAGTATTGTTGCTGCCGCGGCTGCTATTTTCATTTCCATTGCTATTGCCATTGCTTTGCAATTGCTGTCGCCATTACTATTGCAATTGCTATTGTTATGGCTATCGTTATTGTTATTACTGTCGTCGTTACTGTCGTTTTCGTTACTGTCGTTTTCGTTGCTGTAGTCGTTGCTGTCGTCGTTAACGTTGTTATTACTGTTGTTATTGTTGATAAATGTTAATATAAATATAAATATATATATATATATAATACTTTCCTAACCAGAAAGAAACTCGTGGCGAGGACCAGGAACTTGTCTGTGGAGTTGAGTGTTGGACTCATCCTAACGTCGTACAACTCGTGGTCTCTATTTACTCTATCGACACGCTCACCTCCCCAATGTTTCTCCACATTCCCCAGTGTCTTCTGGTTGAACTCGTCTGTGATCTAAGCACAGAGTGATTTCGTGAATAGGCAGGCTGAGCCATTAAATATTGCACACGACACGATACGCGGGGGAGGGAGTAGCTAGTGAAGTGGTTAAATCCAGAATCCAGAGTACCCTGGTCCAATCCCTGCTCTAGCGGTAGCGTTTTTCGGGCAGCAAACGCCGTAAACCCCCGTGTCCACAGTGGTGGGTCGGGTAGCCATTGCAGTGTGGTTAGGTTGGGCTTTTCCCCTCAGACGTGGTTGTGCTTCAAATGCCCTATGGATTGTCTCTATGTCGCTTACCCCCCCCCCCCGCCCCCCATTGTAAATAACCATTTACTATCACAGAATTAGTGAAGTGTGAGACGTAATAACTAGAAAAATAAAGGGCAACACCATTTTATAGACTAAGTAGTATATTGATAACAAGCTTAGGTAAATCGGCTTCTTTTTTCCAGTTACTATCGTTTAGACTAACACGTCTACCCATCTTCATACATAAGTTCCCCTTCTACAGACGGTTGGAACCAGTAGCGTAAATGGAAAGTCAATTGTCTGCCCAAACTCGGTGAGTTTTTACAGTGGGTCTCCCCCCTCCCCTATAAGCGATGCTAATCAATTTGTCGTCCTTACCAGGTAGGCTAGCCTTGTAGAGGACCAAGAATGGCCTGGACAACGATTACCTTGGTAAATCAGCCTATAACTACGTACAAAGTTTGTTGTTAAATTGCACAAATTAAGACAAAAATATTCTTTTATTTGTGCGTATTACTTAGGTACACTAATGTAACATTCGTGATGTCGAATATGTTAAGCAAATCATAGTTCAACAGTCACATGCACTGTTTCAGACGTTTTTAACAAAATAGTTCCAATTCGCATCGGCGACTGGAGTCTCTTTAGAACTTAAAGATGAACAAAATTCATTTAAAAATACTTTATAAACGCTCAATACCATATCTTTCATTATTAAAAATTTTTTTGAGTCGCACCAACCTTCTGAGATTTGAAATATTATATTTAATATATAATATGTATATACACTGTCATTTTTCCATACCGTAAACGCGAGATCTGTACAACATCTACACGGACAAGTGGGACCTTGGAATAATGCTACAACATCGCCATGTCCTGATTTTATCTCAACCTCCGGGTTCCAGAAACTGCATCTACATCAATATAAGTACAAAATAAGTTCAATGCATTCTCGAATTCTTTTAGCAAGTAGGCATCGATTGCTTCTATTCATCATTTCTAGTCAAATATTTTACTTTTTCGTCGAAGCATGTTCATTATTTTCTAATATATTTTTTTTGTTTGAGCTACACGTTCATTGTTTTTGATACAAAATGTCAATCGTCCATCCGTTGGATATATTACCCGATGCCTAATGACCTCATGTTGTAAACTTATTGTCAATTCCTTAACTTGTTATAACCCCAAAATAGCTTCGGTTAAGTTGAAAAGAATATTGGGCTTAGTTGGCCGTACAAACGCCTTTTCTACGAAAAAATTGAAAAGGGAAAAATTTTTGGACTTTGTCTTTGCGGTCACCCTTTGAATATGGTAGGTAATAAGTGTATACCACATCTGCCCGCTAATTAACCTTTCCACAGCCTTGATTGACATAACTTCTCGGGCGAATAGCGTGACTGATAGCGGTCACATGATATTACTTCCTGTAAACAAGAATCGCCGCCATTTTAAAACTCAGACAACTTGGTGGTTTTTGTTACTTATATTAATATTTTCGCAACGTTTATTTTATACGGGGTAACAAAACTATAGTGAATTTCACCTTGATATATTCCTAACTTCCCACTGTGTCAAAAGAATATATTTTAACGCACTTAAATAAGACCAAACGTCTGATAACGCTAAATAATGGTGAAGAGATGCTCGTATCGTCTCCGTAACTCTGAAACGCGTTACCTTACTACTGACTGATTTTTCACGACTAACAGTCGTGAAATGTGTGAGAAAATTACGCAACACAACTGGATGTCATCTGTCGTCATGGAAACGATGTTTCAAGGCACATTTTGGCGAAGCCTGTATTTACACACACTTCTTATGGTGGCTACATTGTTGCGTCTCGGACGCCGGCTGTTGTTGTGGGAACTGAACACTTTTTACGGCATATTGGTGGTTAATTTGAATACTTAGACATGTGAGACAGTTGTTTAATAAAAGAGCAAGCTGCACACGTGTATTTAATCATACACATTAATAATATTTGCTGAGCATTTTCGATATATTGCGTATTTTCCCGTAGTTTCCGTGTGTATTACATACTGTACACACGGAAGCATGGCATTGTTATGACAGAGTTCCGGAATTGGGTAAGTGGGCGGGGCGTAGTGGAAAGGTCCATCACTGTCATATCGTTCATTGTGACTACATGAGAAGAAACCGCGATTGTCTAAGCTTTTTTCACTAAATGAAAATATTAATTCTACGTACAATGACCCGAAGCCTGAAGCCGGAGAATGTAATTATACACGGGTTTCTGGGTGCTGACTACTTTGAGGTGGTCGCTGTTTCCACGCACAATCAGTCCACGACCGCTGCAACCGCTAGCCCCAGAAGAAATGCCAGTGATGTTAATGGGGGTAGCCAATGTGGTTCTCTGAATACCTGGAAAGAAATGCACAGAAAAACCTATACCTCTGATGGGACTCGAACCCACGACCGCCAGATAACCGGTCTGGTGCTCTACCAACTGATCTACCCTCTCAGTTGGAAAAGCACCAGACCGGTTATCTGGGGGTCATGGGTTCGAGTCTCATCAGAGGTATAGGGTTTTTCTGTGCATTTCTCTCCAGTGATGCCAGTGAGAAGCATGTATCAGTGGAACAAATTGCTGATTTTTAACAAGGAATTTGACGTGACTATAGGAGAGTCACACATTAGTATTGCACACATATCCCTGGAAACTTGCAGGGAAACCAGCTAAAAGCGTCATTGTACGTTTTAGTATTAGTTTGCAGCAGAGGGTTTCCAGGAATATGCAAAAATGTGGGATTTTTTATGTTACATCGAGTCCTTACAACTCAAAATCCAACGGAAAAGTGGAATAAGTTCCGTGATTCCACCATTGTCAAATCACGGAACTCCGAAAGTAAACTTGATAGTAACATTGATGAATTCAAAATGATCACCAAATTAGATTGTGTTGATAAGGGTCTCAATAGGGATTTAGGATTCCTAGCCATTACTGCGATTAGCTGTCCGGTGTTTCATACTCACATCTGCCCTATTTATATCAAGATTTACCCAGATGTTCAATAATTCACCTGATGAAGAATATTCTAACATTCGAAAGCATGTGATCGATATCTCCGCAATGAGCCACAAAGGTGTTACCACTTCTATTTGCTAATATATTAACTTACTCACACGGCTACCACAATGAGTTCCAGTAATTATTAGGTCTATCGTGTGGTTGAATCGTAGTAATCAGGATTGTACAAAACTGAAGTCGTTTGATTGTTCACGTATGTATTTGGGTACACCATCATATACCTATGATAATTCAACTTCCTGGATACAGGATTCTAGCAGACGGATTTTACTAAAACGCTAACTTGGAGTGTAAAGTGTGAACCCGTTTATTGTATTTTAAACAAAAACAATAACTTGCTCTTCGCCTGTGACAAAATAATCAGCACTATTTGTATAACTTTTTGCTTATGTAGCGGCGTAATTTGTACAATAAATCAATTTAAAGATGGGTAAGAAATCGGACAAGATTAAGCCTGACCATAAAGTTCCATCTGCGCTGAGCCACGAGTCGCGATCGGACCGAGATTCAAGAAAATCCCCAGGTCAAATTCGATATAATTATATCATTATAAGATGAAATAGAGTTAAACCAGTCTCATACCAGTGAATGGTCATTAGTTTTGCTGAGGAAGTTATGGCGAAGCAGTTAATTGAGTAGTGCTACCACTGGTAGGAGCACGTTGACCAGATCTGTTCAAAAGCCAACAAAACCCTCGGCCTCATCAAAAGAACTTGGCCAAATGCCCTTTATAAGTTAAGAAACAAGCATATTTAGGACTAGTGAGACTAATAACGGAATATTGTGGGGCGATATGGGACCCCCATACCAACGTACTTAAAGAAAAGTTAGAAGGCGTCCAAAAAGAGCAGCCAGATTCATAACCATTGACTATGATTATTCACCAGGTAGTATGACATCTATTCTCAATGATCTGACTCTACATACTTTAAAAAAACATTGAAATCAAAGTCGTTTAATACTTTTTTAAGGGGTAAATCCAGTATCCTACTTTAAGACTTTGTCGAAATGTTTAGAAAAAAATGACATATGCACTGTATGCATTACAAACACATGAGTGCAAGCACCGACATTTATAAATTTAGTTTCATACCAAAAACAATAGTAGACCGGAATTCACTGGATGAGGATATAATATTTGTGCAAATGCATGCGAAAACCCAATCTATAAATTTACAGAATCGATTCATAAAAACTAGGGGCGGAACAAGTACGATAATGTCCCTGGATGTCGTACTTATCACGAAATCACTGCATGCTGAGATGTAGGCACTATTATCGAAGGGGACATAAATCTGACAATCGTCCGCATAAAGATGAAAATTATCGTTAATGATCATTGATGTGTGATATGCGTATGGCAAAAGTTTTGTATCTGTGCTGAATATAGCTGCCATAAAAACATTTATTGTAAACCACATCTTTGAGAGCCTTGGCTGATACTTCCTATCTAGAAATCTTTTATCTTCTGATTTACTTGCCAAATGAATTAAAATTGATTTCTCTAAATTTTAATATGTTATAAATATATGCAGTTTGTCCATATTGAAGTAGTTCATTTGCTTAACCATATCAATGTATCTGTTACCTACTGACACCCATATGAAAATTATTATAGTCTAGTAGATTTAGTTATTTAAGTCCCAGAACAGCATCCGTCATTGTATGATTTTTATATTCATTGCGTGCAATTATAAATGTATAACGGGTATTTCTCGGCGTGTGTGTAAACCGTTTACTCAATGTCCGAAGTCGGTAACGTGTAAGCATGGATTTTGCCAATCCACATTATTAACTATACTATGGTGTTGTGTAAAATATACAAGAGCGGATAACCATCATTGTATTGATACTAGTTTCTATACCCAGAATTCTCCCAGAAAGGTCCTATAATAGCCCAAGCAATGTGATAATCCCGCGCCATTGTTATATACGTATATACATCCCACAGAGTTCTTAAATTGATGCATTATTGAATATATGCATTTTCAGAGCCATACATTTGTACAGGAAATTTTCTCAATGATTTCACCGAACTCAGCTATCGCACTGGCCTAGCAGTCATTCCCCCTGTTGTCACTCGGCCTAGGGTTGTTATATCTGAGCCAAAGTCTGAAGCAAAAGGAAAAGGAAAGCAGGTCGAACCAGAAGTTGAGCCAGAGTTTGACGAGGATGGAGGTCAGTATTGTTTGTTACCTTAGTGGAGTTGATATTAGTTTCCTAGTTCTAAGACTTCACATTTTACAACTTATACAGATTACATCCATTTCTTATTATTTATATTGCATAGTATTGCATATTCCAGTATTTTATTGGAAACCATAGCGATATGCATCTTTTCAGATTTGAGATAATATTTCAGAGTTGACATCATGATTTTCACTTTGTATATATATATATCTATAGGAAGTATAAGAACTTGGTGTATCGTTATTATATTATTAGCTCACCTGAGCTTATGCTCAGTGAGCTTTTCTGATCAGAGTTCATCCGTTCATCCATCCGTCCGATGTTAACATTTTCTTAAAAAATCTTCTCAAAAACCGCTTATTGCAATGGTCTGTTATCTGGCAGATATTGTCGTTGGGGTGGTCTCTTCCAGATTTGTTCATGGTATCATCATCGCAGCTAGGGGAAGTAACTTTTGCCGATGTTCATATTTTTGATAATCTTCTCAAAAAGGGCTTATCGCAGAGGTCTGCTATTTGGCAAATATTGTCCTTGGGTTGGTCTCTTTCAGATTTGGAGAGAAATGCACAGTGCATTTCTCTCCAGCTACTTTTAGAATCACATTGGCTATCCTTCTGCCAATGTTCATAATTTTCTCAAAACATTTTCTCTGTGAGCGTTAAGAGGTTCACACAGATCTGTATTTCTTTGTTTTAGTGTCGTAGTGGGTATTGTCGGGTCTCTTTCGCCTCTTTTCCTGTTTAAGTATGGTAAAGGATATTGTCAGGTCTCTTTGGCCTTCTGTTTAGTTTCGTAATGCATATTGTCGGGTCTCTTTGGCCTCATGTCCTGTTTTAGTGTTGTACGGGGTATTGTGGGGTCTCTTGTCTTGTTTCAGTATTATAATGGCTATTATTGGGTCTCTTTGGCCTGTTGTCTTGTTTCAGTATTATAATGGCTATTATTTGGTCTCTTTGGCCTGTTGTCTTGTTTCAGTATTATAATGGCTATTATTGGGTCTCATTGGCCTGTTGTCTTGTTTCAGTGTTGTACGGGGTATTGTCGGGTCTCTTTGGCCTCTTGTTTTGTTCCAGTATCGTAATGGCTATTATTGGGTCTCTTTGGCCTGTTGTCTTGTTTTAGTGTCGTACGGGGTATTGTCGGGTCTCTTTGGCCTCTTGTCTTGCTTCAGTATTGTAATGGGTATTGTCAGGTCTCTTTGGCCTCTTGCCTTGTTTCACTATCGTAAAGGGTAATAGATGATCTCTTTGGCCTCTTTTTATCTCTTTTTCATCTCTTTTTCATCTCTTTCTTCTCTTTTTTCTCTTTTTTTCTCTTTTTTTCTCTCTTTTTTCTCTCTTTTTTCTCTCTCTTCTCTCTCTTTTTTCTCTCTCTTCTCTCTCTTTTTTCTCTCTCTTCTCTCTCTTTTTTTCTCTCTCTTTTCTCTCTTTTTTTCTCTTGTGGCCTCTTGTGGCCTCTTGTATATTTCTTGAATATATTATGTACCCATGTTTGTAATTTTTGTTGACTGTCATGGTTTCTGTTACAATGCATTACTTTTGACAGAACCCATAGAATACCCACCAAAGACATTTTTGCTGAAAGATAGCCGCGAATTTCTGAAGCCCTGTGTACAAGTGGAACTAGAACATAATGAGAAATATGACAGTGTATCTGAGCTGTTCATTAGAGGTATGTCACTCTATTAACTTCTTGATGTAATGGCTGCAGGTATGCCACTCATCATATTTATATGATAGACTTTTGGTAATTAATTACACGTATATTAGCATGACTAAGATCTATTTATATCTCGTTATAGTAAAAATTTTGTGTCAAATGTACAATTAGAAAATCTTTCCATTTCTCACCATTTTCTGCAAATTTAAACATATGTAAATCCAACGATAGTGATTGTCAATGTACAAGTGCATCGATGTCGAACAGTTGTCTGTTGATATATCGGAGTCTTCATTGTACGTGGAAGGAGATTGGTCTATGGCCGTGGATGAGTTGGCAACGAGGTACAACCGTGTCATGACTTCTGTTATTGACCGACCATCATGTCCCCGTTGTTGACTTTTATAATAAAGGACGATCCGAATGCACCGTCATTTAAGGGAGGTTAAAAAATATCGCCATGCATGTAGGTCATTTGAAAAAGATTGATGCCAGTCAAAATTTTCTGAATTATGTGATGCGTAGAGGTCAGCAAGGTCTGACTATATCAAAAATATTAAAAATGCAATAATTGCATACCATCATTAATTTTTTCTTGAGGAGGGCCATTTAAACAAACTTATTAATTAACCCTTTGTTACTTCGCAATAAATAGACACAGCGACTGTTACATGATTCCTAAGTGATCTTGCCCAGCGCTTCGTCGTGTATTTCAACAAGCAGGTCACAAAGGTTAGATCAGAGATAACTGGCATCTCCCAGTCTCGCTGTGAGTCTTTGTTGAAATTTTAATCATTTTCGTGAAGCCTGATTATAATTGAGCTAAATATGAAGTCTGTTCTCGACTGGATAACATCATATCTGTTTGATTGGTCGCAGGTTGTGGCTGTAGATAAGTTATTACTTTACATCGGCTTTCAGTTCGCAAATAGATAGAGTTTAAAGTGCTGATGTCCATGTCCCAAACTCTTCATAATCTTGCACCATCTTATATCAGTGAGCTAATTCCTTACTACATGCCGCTAAATATGTTTATTTATAAGATCATCTTTGTCACAGTGTCGTAATTCGGATGTATATATGACACATTTTCAGGATGGAAAATCGATGAATCGATGGTGAACACTTTGCGGTTGAGCTTGCCTCTCTTAGACAAACTTCATACAATTAAGTGAGTCATCCTGTTACAAGGATCAGCACGCATGGAGCACCGCTATAAAACAGGCTCGGAATATAACTGGGGCAGAATATAACTACACAACTACATTATAACAGTGTCAGAATAAAATGTACAACTATACCAGTATCAACCTAGGGCTGTAAAAGTGTCAAAATATAACCGTGTCAGAATTATGAATAAACTACTACAATAAGGATCAATAATCATACTATGTTTTAAATTATCAAGCAGAAAAGGCTAAAAATTCTGTCTGTCACCCGGCCTCTCCTACTCATTACAACTGATGAATATACCTGTATGTGACAGCATGTGCTAATCATACCCTCAGTCAGTCAATACGGTGTTACCTTTACTCACCAACTTTTTGTACTATCGACTAACTGTACTCAATAGTCAACATGAATGTCCTTACACGTGTGCTATTTTTGATACTCATACCTATATCTCATGTGTTTCAGTCTCTGGAACACCGGCCTAACTGGCGACGTCTTGTCACTTCTGGGTCTTTTCCTGCCTCAATGCATCAATGTTAGGTGAGTGTTAAACTCATACCATTACGTACATCACATACATCATGTCTGTATTTAGTATAGCTATACATTGTGCAATTATTCATAAAACTGAATTATTCATAAAGCCTTCTTAGCAGATGTGCGAAGAGGTATGCTTTCACTTCATTGACTGGCGTTTGGTCTCTGGCTCAAAGTGCTGGACCCAACGCTCATCCTGACTTATAAAATGTCTCATAAGGCTGAATCAAAGCGTTCCAAGTTGGCCCGTGACATGACCAGTTTGGTGTGCTTTTGTTAGGTGTGAGAAGTCTTGGAACCCATCAGCATGAATATCTTTTGGGGGTAAACCCTTCATATTCTAATACTTGATAATACCACAATGCATGCTACAAGAGAGGAATCTGATAGAATCACGCACATAGCCCTGCATTGGACACCAGAGGGATGAAGGAGAAGAGGAAGGTCAAAGAGAAGGGGAAGCAGTTAGTCGAGTGGAAGGAACACCGGATTCGTAACCGAAAGGTCGCGGATTCGTAACCGAAAGGTCGCGGATTCGTAACCGAAAGGTCGCGGATTCGAAAGTTCTCACCAGTCGACTTTTCTGCGTTGATTCTCAGCAAGTCATTTATCCCCGATTGCTGGAGTAAACCCATCTCTAAAATGGGTAGATGCTCGATATTATCCTTGGCGGGGGTGATATGTGAGTATCGAAGGTATCTTATGTGCGCTGAATAGCTGCCAATAACATTTCAATGTAAACTGCATCTGAGAGCCTTGAGATTTACGGTCTATAAATGTCACAGTAGAACTGTGGAGGAATTAAAGGCCATGGATTACAGCTGGGGAATCATCCAGAAGTTAGCCCAGGACAGACAGCAGTGCTGCCCTTTGTTGCTGCCCTTCATGCCAGCTGGCATTATGGGCATGAGTGAGAGTCGCCACAATGCCAATTTTTATCCATTTCTCTCGGAAACTGCAGTACCTAAATATTACAACAGAAAAGTTAAAACAAGGTGACAACACTTGTCAAAAGTATACAACTACCTGGGGGATTGAACTCATGTGCGAAGTTTCATGTTATAGCATGGGCCTTTCATGGTCGGCCTATGAACTTTTCCAGTGACCCTCGTATATTGGTATTGTGCACCATCAGATGCTTCCCCTCCTCGTTTGTTAGCAAAGTACTGTACCGACTATTATTATGTTGTAATACTAATCCTCATAATGATAGTTTTATTTTCAGTATTTTCAGTACCTTATTATCCCTTCGTCAATAATGACAAGACGACGTCAATGACACTTTACAATAGCATGTTTACAATAGCACTTAAAAAAGCATGGTGTATGATCATACAATGCATAATTCAAGAACTATCACTCAGTCCGATAATACTATGGATTTTAATATCAGTATCAAAATCACTTCCAAAACTATAGGCAGGTGTAGGGGAAATTGAAAAGTGATATAGAAATTTGTGCGACACATACACAACAGAAGTATGGAAGTTGATAAGTGCTTGAAAATTGAAAAATGTATGAAGTGTTATGTATAATATATAATGTGGAGGAGAAGAATGAATGAAAATTTCGCATGTGGCCTAGTGCCTAGATCGTTGCATTTTAATTCTAGACCTGTGGTGTTCTTAAATCATATCTGCAGCTGGAGTTCAGGATCGCTCTGGATAGCCTTTGCTGAGTAACATAGACTTGTTTTATGATGATATATCCTTATCTAAATTCTGATGTATGTAATTTGTCATCATCACTCAGAACCCTGATCCTCGACAACAATGTAGTCCCCGAACAGAACTACAGTGTTTTGATCTCAGAAAACAGCAAGTGAGTAATCTCTTATCACCTATACCAGTGTTTATGCTGGGTTTTGCATTTTATGTGCCACGGCATATACCAATTTTTTTTTTATGTGCCAAATTTTATCCTTTTGTGCCAACAACCGAGACAACAAAACACTGACATATATTCCCCAATTTTTATTTTATTAATTTTTATTTTAATTTTATCTAAGAATGACTGTTCCAGTATGTTGGCCCTGGCTTCCTGCATTTCCTTGATGCTCTCATTGTGCTCATATGAGGGTTGCAAGTCCATCTTAAAATCTTCCAGCTGGCTCAGGCCCTGAAATTACAAAAGAATAATTCATTTTAATTATTTGTCTACTAAAGATTAAAAGATGTCATAGAGGAACTTTGCTTAAGGTTGTGTACTGCTCCTGTTACTTTATTTGTTAATTTATTTGTTGGGTATGTTACTTTAGTTGTGTAACAGCATTATTCATGCCAATAAAATTATCTTATCCCTTAAATTCGGTCAACAAACCTGTTCAATGCAATTATGGTAGTTTAGTCTGGGAACGGTGGTGGTGTTTAATAAATCCTTCGTAGCCGCAAAGAAAGCATTTCTGAGCGCGGCAATCGCTGCGCCGATGTTCTTTGTGTAGACAGCGGCATGCGACCTCCATGTCTACAGACTGCGTACGGCACAGAGCAAGGCGGGGCCGTGATAACTGTGGCTCGCAACGGCGCATCCATCATATTAATGCGCAAGCAGGCTGTGTGTAATCGGGCATTGACATACGACAAAACAATGAACGACTTAAACTGGTTAATTAGAGTCAAACAATTTTGCAAGTATCAACAAAGTACTACTCGCTAAATGGCAAGACTGTAAAGCACCGCGATACACAAATTCTTTTTCTAACTTTTCCAACGGAGCTACGCTATATGACGATCGTCTGCTGTAGATCCCGCCCCTATGAAAGCGTGTGTAATTAGGTAACTACGATACGATAAGGTGTGACTGGAAATCGTCTGCTAAAACAGCAGTGGTCATTTAGGATAATTACAGCAAACACAGGGTGATATTGTGAATTTCTCGTTACCAATACTATATACACCGGTGAGTAATCTCTCATTATCAATACTATATAGACAGGTGAGTAATCTCTCGTTACCAATACCATATACACAGGTGAGTAATCTCTCGTTACCAATACTATATACACAGATGAGTAATCTCTCGTTACCAATACCATATACACAGGTGAGTAATCTCTCGTTACCAATACTATATAGACAGGTGAGTAATCTCTCGTTACCAATACTATATACACAGGTGAGTAATCTCTCGTTACCAATACTATATACACAGGTGAGTAATCTCTCGTTACCAATACTATATACACAGG